>LKNJ01000596.1:0-145637 GCA_002120245.1 Maccullochella peelii
GATTTTACAGCTGCCTTCCACTCTAGGCGATGATGTCACTCACTCTACGTCTAAACAGTCCACCACATACACACTCATGTAAAACTCTAAGAAGGGCTGAAAATAGCATAAAACTAAAACTGTGATATTTCAAAAACTGTAAAAGATACCAAAAAGCTGAATCATAGCTTAATAGCTGAACATCTTGTGACCTGTTTAAAGTTTAAATGGAGCTGAAAGTATGCGGAAGGAGTAGCATTTCAAAGTAGAGCAAGTTGAAGAGGGTTCTCCATTGACTTACATTGTAAAATTTATTTGAAAAAAGCTAAATATTTAAAAAAATATAAAAGTTATAAAGAAGTAAAGTCATAGCACATATGTCCTTGAAAGAGCTGAACATTTTGTTTCTGTAGCTGAAAGTATGCTGAAGGAGTAGGCGACCGAAAAACGTACGGAAAAAGAATAAGAAAAACTAGATGTGAGTTGGAAAAGTGGAAATGGTCTAATTAGTATGAACGGGACTGAAAGGTTCAATACATATAATAATGTAAGACAGATGTGAAACACTTTAAGGTTTGAATAGAGTTTGTAATGTATGAATAAGTAGATAAACCTTGAAAATGCTTGAAAATGTGCTTGAAATGGATTTCCCAGTCCTGTCTGACCCCCATCTGGGATCTTTGATTTTGAAAATCCAGCCTTGTCCAGTAAGTTCCTACCATCTAGGGCTTTTATTTTGAAAATTCGGCACTGTCTGTGGACACCAGGTAAGCTTGTTATCATCTATGGGCTTTTATTTTGAAAAAGAAACAGCCTTGTCCATGTCCCCCGCCCTCCCCCCAGTAAGCTTCTGTTACCATCTTGGGATTTTATTCTGAATCAGCATTCCCACTAATAAAGAACAGGATAACAATAGTGTGAATGCTGAATCAGCATTCCCACTAATAAATTAAGCCTTCAATATTTCACACACTCACTGGATTTTTTTCATTTCATTTGCAAAGACACATCATGCTTTATGAATCCATTCTGGAGACACATATATATTTCATATTTACAAATTTTTCCAATAGGAAAAAAGACCATAAGAAAATCCCTTGTACATAATCATACACATTACAAATACAAAACGTTGCATAAGAAAAAGAAGCCAGAAGAAAGTCAAGATGCTCCAACAGGCAGAGAGCATGATCGACACCTGTTAGTTCATGACTTCTGGGTAACCATAGTAACTCTCCAGCTCGGCGAAGATGTCGTTGGGGTTTTTGCAGCTGAGGTTGCAGAAGCAGGCCTGGACCCACATCATCTTCCAGGTGAATCCCGCCCCATTAGGACACTCGAAATCTACGTCGATGGTTTTGGACTTGTAGGGGATGCAGCAGCGCTCGTCTGTGCAGACGCCGCAGTATTTGGGCCTGTACTGCTTCTTGCTGGTGCAGCCAGAGATGGTGAGGTTTGAGGGCTGTTCTTCTCTGTAGATGTTCAGACATTTCTTTCCCGGCTGATGAAGGAAGGGAGTAGAAAGTATGTAAAGCCTGGGAACCTTTTTAACATCCAGTAGTTTTTATCATGTAGTCATTGTTTGACTGCTCAAGATATAAAAGAGAATACTACTACCTTGATATGTTTGGTGATGTCGACCTCACAGGGCCGCAGGTTGCAAAGGCGAGACTCTTTGACCAGCTCACAGTGCTCGTTGGCGTTAGAGATCCTCATGGACAAGCCACGGCCACAGGTCTTTGAGCAGGGGCTCCATGAGGTAGTCTGGGTAATGCAGTTCTTGTGCCAGCTCCTGGTCTCAGCTGGGGAAGCTGGATCAACATAGAGAAGTGGGGTAAATAGATACATCTTGTCATGCCAACTTAAGGAAACTGAACAAAATAAAGAACTAATGCATGAAAAAAAGATTTCAACATGATTTAAACTGCCAACAAAGAAAAGTCAACCTGTTTAAACCTTCTTAAAAACTGTCTGTTTTTACTCTAAATCTTTAGTGTGTGCCTAGTAATCTGGATCTGATTAGTGTCCTTATGCAACACAAAGAGATCTTCGTTCACATTATTCCCTCTGCAGCGCTGCTGCACTAAATGACTGGAAACTGGATGTGACCCAAAAACAGTGTAAGGGCTTTCACAGAAAAGGACTGGTCTGTCCCTGCACATACACACACACCCAAACCTCACAATCCTCCAGGACCACATACTGTACTCACACAACTACAGACTTTAGACTGCCAATTTCAAACACAGCTGCCGTTATGTTACTTATCAAATCCAATCATATCCATCCCACTATTGAAAATAATATATAAACTCTTTCTTCTATAAAATATTGTATGTACTTGTAAATCAGCACTAATTTATTATCAGAAATATCCAAAGAGTTGAAACCATATGAAGTTAATAAGAGGCCATAGAGGTGTTTTGGCCTCTTACAACTTTTTTTTTTAACCTGTACAATACATCCAACTGTGCTTACTGTATGAAGTAACTATATCCTCCAGTCCTTTAAAAAGCCTCTGGAACCTGAGAATTAGTTTACATAACCACGCTTATAAAGCAATGACAGTGTGTCGGAATAATGAAGAGTCCCTAAAAGCCCAGTGATTTAAAAAATAATAATAATTCCCCAGTTTATTCCCTAGCATTCCCTAGTTTTTGTGTTCTCATACAATTCCCTTTGATTTAGCTCGCCTTGATGTTTTCAGACTAAACTGGGAACTGTGTTGCATTTCAGTGAGCTGGAAGGAAATGAAGGGATGTGGCAGTGCTATTGGGAATTGTAAAAAATTCAAGGAGAGTTTGCAAGATAAAGCCCAACTTCACTGAGCAACAGAATATACTGCCCCCCCCTCCTACCCTCTACTGCGTGTCGCGGCGCCGTCTTGCGCCCTCTTTTGGGTTCATCACAGATCCATTGCTCACAGCACTGTCCCCGAACTTTGACCCGGCGTGGGCTTTGGCACCACACCCGCGGAGGCTGGGACTCTGTGCACAGTGCCACACAACCAATGGCACCGTTCACACACACACACTGGTATTTGCAGCTGGGCTTGAAGCTCTGCCCGTTACGGTAGATCACACCATCATGCTCACAGCCTGTTCCCACCATATCTGGCAGAGAGGAACGACAAGCAGCCATATATTATAGAGACATGCCAGGCAAGCTGCAAACACTTGTAAGCTCTATTAATGTATTTGCATTTATAATACAAATAGTTATTAATCTGTGACATTGTAGGATAAATTACATTCTGGGTTGACACTTTCTGTTACAGGCTGATGTCACACAATGGTGACCAAAACCTCAAACCAGTTAATGAAACTTAGCTACCATTAGCCTTTAGCCAAATATCAATGTCAGATTACCTTTCTTCACCACAGTTTGTGGTGAGTAAATAAAAACCTGTACAGTTAGCATAAGCAGCAATAGCCACAGACAGAAAAGAACTGCACCTTCAAAAACTAAACTGCATCCACAAAAATGACAAAGATGCTGTAAATGATTAAATAAAAAACACATAAAAATAAAAATAAAACAGATCTATTGAATTACTGCTTAAAAAATAGTGTATAATGATCACATTATTACAGCTTGAACCACAAACTTTGCCTCATTTTTTCCCACAAGTGACTATATTGTAATGTACAACCCAAAATGATGTATTTTTGTGTGAAAAGTGAAACATGTGGAACGTCTGAATTAGATTTAAGCATAGTTTTGGGCTACGGTTAGGGCTAAGTCTGTGGCAATGACTCTTAATAAGAATAATATTAATAGGAAAAGGTTTTTTGCATGTCCAGGAGTTGGATATTATTTCCCATGTGTAAACATCCCCAAAACATACGGAATTCAGGCTTTTGATGTCAACAAAGTCACTTCCATATGTGGTTTGTAATATGAGCCACATCACATTTGTGGACATGCAACTGTGTCAGAATACCTCATGCAACTGCAAACTAATAAAATAACAAACAAAAGTCACAGAAGGTGCCTGTGTTATCAAGCAGACAACATTAATATGCATTAGGTCAAGTGAGTGACACCTGTGTTGTTACTAGGACAACCAGTGCTGATATGGCAGCACACCTGCCCTACTCAGATCCAATCAGGTTACTTGCAGTCTGTGCTGCAGTGTGAACCTAAAATACCACATCAGAAAATAAACAAAAACTGTTCCTGCTGTGTGTAAACTGTTGTTTGTTTTGTCGGTTTTTGGTGAGTGACACTTACATGCACATACTCCTTTTTCGTACCTAGGCTTGTCCGAGCTGTAGTCACAGTACAGTCCCTTGTGGTAGTCGCACGTGTCTGCCTCGTTGCACACCTCGCCCACCTGCTGGGCGCAGGTCTTGCAGCAGTCACAGCCGTCCATGAGGAGGCTCACGCCCGGCGGGCAGGTAGGGGTGACCCCGGGACACTCACAGGGCCACTTACAGTACTGCGTCCGGTTGTACAGGTCCGCAGCTGGGGATGTGACGGCTGTGGCAGGCGGCATGGCAGTGGAATTCTGGGAGTAGGCCTGGAGAGAGGAAAGTGGACAAATTAAAGCCTAAAAGACGGGCTCAACAACAACTTTCTTGAAAGTAAATGCAGTTTAACAACAATGTGCAGTTCTTATTTGTAGCCATTTCACTAAAATATGTTTTTGTTCAAAATATGACCAATTGCCTCCTCATTTTGCAATTAATTCATCTCTATACCATCATGAATGAACCTTCTTTACATTGAAAATACAATACTAGCTTTGTTCACACAAAGTCTTAGGCTTCAATAGCTTCTCTTTTTCTGTTTGTGCAAAATCAAAATCCCCTACTTTATTACATGAAAGGTATTTGACCACCTGTGGCGAGGCAGTATTCTTAATATCCTTAATCCTGAATTCTTTCATAT
This sequence comes from Maccullochella peelii, assembly GCA_002120245.1. NCBI lineage: Eukaryota > Metazoa > Chordata > Actinopteri > Centrarchiformes > Percichthyidae > Maccullochella > Maccullochella peelii. The sequence goes on from LKNJ01000596.1 coordinate 4,873, forward strand.
CCAGCCCTCTTTGGTAAGCCTGTCTCAGAAACACCTCTGCTTCACTGCCTACATGGGTGAAATACAGTACATGGCAGCCTGCTAACGTCTGCTCATGCTGTGCAATAAATCAAATAGGACTATAAAAATGAATTAAACACCCAGTGGAGATAATCTTGTTAAATCAATGACAACGTCTAGTCTTGTATGTGCTTAACACTCTGGAAGTGTTCCATCATCATATTTAAAATCTGCAACTGTGCTGAACAGCTACAAAATCCTGCCAATGAAACTTAATCAACGTCTCCCCCTCAGCGTGTTTTGACTCTTACAAGCTGCTCTGTGAAGCCAAGATCACACAGTAAAGAGCTCTGCAGCTCTTAAAAAAAGATGTTTTCACTGAAACAGGCCACATGAGCCACGTTAACAGCCTAGCACTTGGAGGTTAGTTTTGGACAGTGGATGCATGAGTCTCAGCAGAGGAAACATTCTGTCAACAAAATTAAAATCCGCTTGTTTTGAGGACACGGTGTGCTTGAGAAAATGCTAGAAGATGGCCTCCGGTTCTTAGGCAAAGACAAGTTGTATTACAGTTCTGCTACAAATACTCTCAGAAAAAATACATCTTTAAAATTTAAATGGATTTTTTTGGAGCAAAAACGCAGAATATGTCCATTTTCATTCAACTCACAAGTAATGATAAAATACTAAAGGATCTTTATGACTGAGACACACTGAAGCTGTAGCAGACACCATGTCCATCATAATTGCCACACTGTTGACTGGTTTGTTCTCGGCACTTCAATGGAATTACAGCCATATTAATAACAGCTGTGCACAGTGTTGAAAGCTAATGCAGATAAATGAGTTTTAATCGTGGCCGTGCCACTAAGCCATTCCTCAGGAGAGTTAATTTAGCCCGCAGCTCATCAGGCTAATTTACAGAGAAGGGAAAAAAACAACAAACACAGATCAAAACCTGAGCTGTCCAAGAAAGGAGAGCAGAGAGAGGGGGGTGTTCCATAAGCTAATTATGAAAACATGGGGTAAGCCTAATGCAATCATCATGCTGAAATCGTTCATCTTTGCTAACTAAATTCAGCATGATTTTATTTAAAACAGTCACTGTCTCTAAATGAACTAGAGAAACAGATATTTAATACAAGCAGAGAAAGACACTCAAATAATTTGATCTCAAAATATTCAGATTTGATCAAATTTAGGCTTAAATATTTGTGACACAGCCCTTCAGTATCATCATCTCTTTGAAGGATCTCCAGTGTGACCTCAAATATCTGCCATGTTTTGTTGATGGCCAATGAAAATGGTGTTTCCTCTGTTGTGAGAAGTGACAAGGACTGATGACCCTCCTTCGTTTGATCTTTTAGATCCTGTCAGCGTCTGGTCAGATCAGATGACCTCTGATCAAGTTAAAAACAAGAACACTTTTTCCAAAAATGCCAGGGGGAAATGGACAACCTGTCACTCTGGTATTGTTTTCTTAAATTTCCCTCCAAACGCTTGTGACATTTAAGAGAGGCAATGTGGCTTTAAACAGTTTAAAACATGCCCAAACTTTAAAAGAGGCTATGAAAGCAAGAAGAATGTGATAAATTGCATTACTACATTACATTACATTATCACATAAATGACAATAATAACATCCCATATGATATAATGTATTAATATTCAACATTGTATTTACAATTATTACAATTACTTTTCCAGTTGCTAAATGGCTTTAAAACTGCATGGCCATCTATTACAATCATTTTGACACCAAATCACTGTTTTATTATTTTACCAAAGCATCAAAATTCCAAAAGCTGATTCCCAGACTGATAGATAGATAATGGGGCACTGTGGAAATAGAGGATACAGGGAATCATTAATGAAGCCATTAAAAAAAGCAGTTTCCTATATAACCACGAGGTGGCACTAAAACATAACACACGATGGAAAGTGAAGCTGAATTCAGGCAGCTGCCAGCATCTCACACTGCAGGTTTAACCCCGGGATGATTGAAGAGAGAGAGAGAGAGAAAAAAGACTTCTCTTCAGAGATATCTGACACATTTAGAGGGGATAATGGGGTCCAGGTCAGTCAGTCTAATCAATCAAGCTTACCCTGTCCCAAGTCAAGAAAACTTTCCATAGTCAGTCAGCAGAGACTTATCTTTTGGGGCCACATCTACAGATAACCTTAAGAGTAACAATGGAAACCCTATAATACGTGGAAGGATGTGCTATCAGAGGGATGATATATACAGGAGGAAAAACAGCTAATCAAAACAAGTTCATGGTGAGAGTTCCTACAGGGATAGCCAACTCATTTCAGTCACTAAAACTTACAAACACACTGTAAGTCCCCATAGGAAGTATATAGTAGCTTTCCGTGGTGTAACTAGGAACACTGACATCATTAAATGGGCAACAGAGATGCATATTTTCAGAATAATATTAATTCGCCTCACTGCTCCTCTGCATCCTGATAGTAAGATAAGTATGCAGCTTGCATATTAGAAAATGTTTTGTTTTTTTAATGTATCCTCCGTCCCACCTGTTGAATCCCGGCTGCTGTTAGAATCCACAACAGGAGCCAACTCATCACTGGTGAGGAACTGCAAATGCATTGAATCCAGAATCAGTCCCGGTTTAAACGCGCAACACGCCGCTCTCCGCAGGTGTGCTACATTCTCGTCCCGTAGCTGTCATCTCCAAGCACCTCTGCAGTCCGGACCGAGGCTGACAGCCTGTTAAAGAGCCCGGGCTGACGTAAGGTCTGAAAGGACGAGCCCCGCATACTTCTGACAGGGGACGGTTTCTCAGCTTTGCCTCCGCTCCACTCTCACCCGATCCTCCTCCTCAGAGCACTGGCAGCCCCGGTGGTTTGGGCGTGTCTGGAAACCCAGAGACACAGAGGGCCAGGCAGAAGGTCCCTTTGACACTTGAGTTACTGTTGCTTCTTTTAAGATTAACGGACACATGCCTATATGTAGGCTACATTAACAGAGTTATTGGTTGCTTTAATCATTTTTCCTCTCCATACTGGCCCTGAGAGATCCTTTCCTGACAGGACTTCAGTGTAAGTGATGGGGAGTCCTCATTCTGTGCAAAAATACATTCAAAAATCAAGCTAATAAAGCTTCTGCAGTCTCAGTTATCCACATCAAGTGAGTATCTTCTAAAGTTACTGTCTCTTTAGTGCAAAATGTCCTCTTCCCTCCAATTACAGCGATCAATAAATTAAATGTACAGTAGGCTACATATGGGCAAATTTAATGTGTACACTGCACCTCTTGCAGACCAACATTTAGATCACATTGTCACAGTGGCCATGATTGTGGACTGATTGTCTCGCACATGTTGCACATTTGGTTTAGATGCCCCCATGCATGATACAACTGTAAAATCTGAGCCAAAGATGCTACTTCTTCAACTTTGTTTACTGTATTGTATTTATTGCAATCTGCATCTTAATGTCTGCATGTTGTTTTAATGAGTATTGCTGATTTGGGATTGTTACTTTCCAATCAAGCCCCAAAGAGTCGCTGATGTTCCATTTAACAGCATCTCATCTTCACCTCATCTGATCTGAACTTTACACACTTCAAGGCCACACCGCCTCTACCTCAGATGACCCAGCTGTTCAGAATCATCTGAAGGTTCACACAATTTGTTGAAACAAAGATTTGCTTTTAAAAGAAGTGAATAAATATACCCTGCAGGTTGCCTACCTCCTACCTACAGTGCCTATTTTAAGGCTGGGGCTGTGTCTGGCCCACAGATGTTCAATTTAAATCAATGATGTCATCTATGTCAAAGTCTGCTACTTTGCTTTCCTTTCATTTTCCTGGAAATTTGAATGTTTCTCTTTCAGATGACGCAGACAAGGGCCAAAAGAATTCCACTTTAAGCTGCTATTCAACCATATGCAAAATGTCTTTTATTTCAGTTATGCTGGACCTCTTATGTCACTGGTCTGCTGATGAAAATTTCACTGAAATCTCTGTGAGAATTAGGCACCGTGGGCAACAGAGAGAGAGTGACAGATGAGAAATGAGCACTTTGTGAAGGAGCAAGGTGCCCCAGGTCTGAACCCTTATTATGTACAGGCAGTTCTCTTATCCCTGTCAGAGAGCTGTCAGCCTCTGAGCTGATCTGAGCAGCACTTCTCTCTCTGCTCTGACCGGGATGACCTGACCCCTCCACAGCACAATGCCGCCACTCTCTCTGTCTCTGTTGCTCTCTTTCTTTCTCCCACTTCAATCCATTTCCAGTTCAGTTCAGTTCAGTTCATTGGTGTGTTACATTTTTATCCTGTAACTTATTCTGTGCCATCTCAGATTTAGTTTACTTTCTCTGTATTTGATTCTTTTGTTTCCTTAGTGATGTTAGGTTTTTCAATTATTCTTGAATTCCTAAAGTAAGAGTTTCTATTGTAATGGTTTTGATGATTTCCCATGTATGCATTATGCAAACTTGGAACCCTCTGAGACTAAATGTATAAATCTCATATAAACGTCCTGTTTAGTGCAGTTAAGACAGCATCAGTTTTCAAATGTTCCTATTCTGTGCTGTCAAAGGATGAATTAACCTTACTTAATTCCTTTTTTTTTTTTTAAATAGTTCGTTGACTTCTTTAATGATTCCCTGTATACAATACTAATTTGTGATGTACTATTAATACAGTATTATCTTGACTCAGGCTTGGACGTGTGTACGTACCCAGTTGCAGCAATAAGTCTGTTTTTTCATTGATACACACCTGAGTTTGTTTGAGTCATCTGTACCTGACAAAGAGGCACGTGGGAGAAGTTTGCCCTGAAGGCTTTCTGGCAGAAGGCTTTCTGTCTAACATGTGGTTAACATTGTGAAAAGGTGGCAGTTTGATTAGGTTTAGGCATCAAAAGTATATACTGTAGTTCAACACTGATTTATTATTTTTACCCAAACCATGATCTTTTTCTAAACCTAACCAAGTACTTTTGGTGCCTAAACCAAACCAAACCAAAGTGTGGTTAATGTTGTGAAACAGTCGCAGTTTGGTTAGGTTTAAGCACCAAACTACATGGTTAGGTTTGCGGAAAGATCGTGCTTTTGGGTTTAAATAATAATCCTGACCTCTGCACTATATGGACTTTGTTGCTCTCTATAGTACATCAGCTGACTTCCTAAGTTAAGACAAAGTACAGAAAAATACCTCCCATTACTTTGTGTGTGTGTTGTTAGTAGTGATCTGGGTACTACTACTTTTTCTACTTCTTTTACTCCAGAGTATATCAATATATCAAAGGTGGATGTGCACATTAAAAAAATAAGCTAAAATGGATCAAATGTGTTACTTATAAGTGGCTAAAATGAAAAACAAACAAATGAAGACAGACAGGCAGACAGACAGATAACCGCCAGATGATCAGTGACAAATTAGGTTAAAGGCCAGTCAGCTCACTTTGAGACAAGCAGAAATGAAAAAATCTTGAGAAGGAGCTGTTCTGTCTTTCATTTATAGAGATTTTTTAAAAATAAATCTTCATTCAGCATTGAAAGATTTTCTGTGCATTACTCACTTTCTCAGTGTATCTCTTTCCTTCTCTCTTTAATCCTCTAACCTGTCTCTACTTGTCTGTCACAAACTCACTCTCTCACACACCAAAGGCCTTTGCATCCTCCACCGAAACAAGACAAATTTCAAACCACAGGTGGTATCATTCATGCTCATGTCAGCATCTGTCATCCATTTTCTGGTCTGATACCATAGCGGTAGTTAACAGCAAAGCTTTACATGGACCTACAGGATGCATCATTAGGTGACGTCAATCAAAGCGCAGCTGTGTGCCAACTTGCCTGTGTTCTTCATGTTTCTGTTGTGGTGCATTTGGCAAAAATATCTTATAATGAAAGCCAGGTCTGAGGTGACTACTGCTTTGCTCTCACATGATGTGGATGTAGGGCTCAGTTTGTCAGCTGACTTGAATTCAGGGTGTTTAATGATTCACTCAGCATTTAAAGTTGAAGGTTGTTTAATGGAAAGGCAGAGCAGAGAGCGACAGCAGAAACAAAGAGCACTGGTGTATTCATTAATTAATTCATTTATTGTCTTACAGCAATACGTTGACATAATACGTTAATTTGCTTTCTTGCCAAAAGTTAGATGAGAAGATTAATACCACTCTCATGTCTGCCCACAAAATATGAAGCTAAAGCTAACAGGCGAATAGCTTAGCTTAGCATCAAGACTGGAAACAGGGGGAAACAGCTAGCATGGCTCTGTCCAAAGGTAACAAAAGTCTCCTACAGCACCTCTAAAGCTAACTATTTTAATTAACATGTATATCTTGTTTGCTTAATCCACACACTAACTATTTCTTGAGGTCTTGTCATCACTGTGAGGTTGCCAGGTTGCCACGAGGTGAAATTCAAGGAAGGCCGAGTTCGAGCAAGTTGTAGAAAGAGTTTCAGCAAATTGTTGTTTCAGCAGTTTGGTTAATATGTTAATTAGTCACATTTAGAGGTGCTGGTAGGCTAGCTGTTTGTGATGTGAATGTCAAAGTATTCATCCTCTTCAGGCCTTGAGGATATCCCAGCATGCATTGGGTGGAGAGCTGGAAACACTCTAGACACATTTCCTTCACCTCTTCATTCATATTAATGGTGAACTAAAAGTCTCCACTTGATTTTCATGAACTGAAAGTCTGGGTAGAAACATGCAATCTGCACACGCAAATGGGATCAAACCTGAGGTCAACAGTGCTAATCACTGACCCACTGTGGCACCCCTGAACTCTTTGGGTGCATCACATTCCTGTATGTGAGGCAGTATCTGTCCCATGAGAGTGGAGGAGCCAATAAACCACTTCAGGTATAAAAGTGTGATAGATGTCCTGATTACGGGAGCCGACCATATATGACTCGAGTCTTGCATAGCTGGTCAAACTGAAAAGCTCCTCATTAAAATCCCCTCAACTCACAGAGAAGCCTTGAAGTCAAACCATGTTTTGGAAATTTCCGTGCATCAAAGTGGAGTCGGTAATCCTCATTAGAATGGGAGAATGAATTTACAGCACCTTGAGGCGACCAAAAACTGCTGAGGTGATGCATAAAAAAAGTTCATTCACATTACAACTAGTGTGGGAACATTTTCTGAACATCACATCACTCCTTTGCAGCTAGTGGCCTTAGAAGTGACTGTAAAGTATGTGTGTTTTCTCTGCAGCTTGAAATATCTCAGAAAAATCAGTCTTGCTGCAAATAATACAAACTGTATTTATGATTAAAGAGGAGTTTGAAAGTGCAGTGATTAATACAACAAGCTGAAATGACTAGAATATATCTCAAAGCAAAAACTAAAACAAAAACAACAGTAAAATGTCCAAATCAGACAATAACTGTGACATAGACATTTTAAAGGAATAGTTCTACATTTTGTGAAATATGTTATGTTTTCTTGCTGATAGATGAAAAGATTGATACCACTCTCATAAATATGTAGTACGATAAATATGAAGTTCCCACCAGCAGACGGTTAGCTTAGCTTAGCATAAACTGAAAACGGGGAAACAGCTAGCCTGGCCCTGTTTGACTCTAACAAAATCCGCCTGCAAGCACCTCTAATGCTCAATAACGTGTCATTTTTATACTTTTTTAGTTTTTGTTCAGATTAAACAAACAAGATATAACATGTTAATTTGTGAGATTTAGAGGTGCTGGTAGGCAAACAGAACCTTTTGTTACCTCAGACAGAGCCAGGCTAGCTGTTTCCCCCTGTTTCCAGTCTGTACGTTATAAAGCTAACTGGTTGCTGGCTATAGCTTCATATTTACTGTACAGACATGAGCACAGCAATCTTCTCATCTAACTCCCAGCAAGAAAGCATATTTGTGTATTTGCCCAAAAGCTCAAAGTATTCCTTTAAACTTGATTGAACTTTGTGAGCCATATGTGCTTAAACTATATGAGTGGCTTGTTTGTGTGTATCTGTGTGTGTGACAGAGAAAGGGCATGGCAGGCTGTGCTCAGACCAGTCCAGTAATTATACTGTCTTTATATAGCTGTGGTTTGAGACTCATGGACTGAGGAAAACATCTGCTGGGCTCCACAGATTCAAGAATCCTACATGAACTTGAAGCACACTAATAGTGCGCGATTCCTCATGTAGCTCGCTGTGTTGTAGGCATTCGTCAACACGGTTTACCACGTAATGCTGTATTATTGATGGATATAAAACCATAGCGTTGTTGGCCTGGTAAAGCCAACAGCACACATATACAGTTCAAACAAAGCTGAGCTCAAAAGTCTATTTAAACTTTTGATTTATTACATGAAATGCTCTCTCTCTCTATACCATTTTGGTTGGGTGTTCAATACATACCTGATGAAAATATATATTAATTATTGATGTATTATTCCTCTGACAGATTGCACAACTTTGTAAATGATTCTCCACCTTTAGCAACTTACAGCTCTTGAAGAGAGATGTTTATATAAAAATAAAGTTTCCATTCATGCCTGTGTTTTTGTTGTTAAATGGAAAATCCTAGCACATCATGTCTTGCCAAAAACAATTTTAGTTTCAGGTCCAATGCTGTCAGCTCTGTGTAATAGGCTTTGTATGAAAAGTGTTGTACACGTACACTCTCAATTACCATAGATGCAAATGCATGCAGACATTTCCACACACAAGTACACACACACCAGGGACTAAAAGCTAAACAATAATTTGCTTATGATTAAAATGATTTATACCAAAGGCTTTTCATGTCATCAATATGCTCTCCTAGGAGCTTATTTCCACTGGCTGACCCAGCGAGGCTAGATTTATAACTTTTGTGAAACGTTTTTGTCTTAAAGACCTGATTTAATATCTCCTCTTTAGCTGTCTGCAGCTACCCAACCTAGACAATAACAGATCAGTCACGATAGTATTAGTTAAACTAAGCGGAAATAAGACATTTAAGGATGCAATCTTTACTCTAAGCCATATTTGAAAAACTTATTTTGTTGTAGTTTTGTCTCTGGTTTGTGTCAGCTTTTGGTTTGCTATCACATTTTAAGGCACATTTGTCTAGACATTCTCACTATAGTACAAGTTAGCATGAAATCAGTTTCAGTTCTAACTTTATTTTTCATTTTTTAAAATCGTGAACTTTTGGTCATTTTTTCTTGATCATGATCAGGCAAAACCTAAAAAAGAGGTGATAAAACACCAGGTGATAAAGGACTTACACAAGGTAGATACACGGTTTACCAACAGGATGGAGTTTAAAGGAATATTTCAGTGTTGTGCTGAGTTTCATGGTATCAAAAATTCAACATCTGTGTGAATATAGCTTTTTTGTCCAGGTAACTTAAGCTGAAATTTCTCACCTCATGTCAGCCTTGTCCTGTGATTTAAGTCCAGGCTCAGACATGCCTCATGTGAATGTATTGCACATGCTGGTACTGTGCCAGCCTACAAGCATATATAGTATTACTGTGTGTGTGTGTGTGTGTGTGTGTGTGTATGTGTATGTATGCGACAGTGTCAATGGATATCAATGCCCATGTGTATGTATGAACATGTGTGTCTTGAACACACACTTCTTCAAAGGCTGTGGTTCACGTCTCATGAATTAATGGGCAGCTGTAATGGAGCTTCTTGTCGGCCTCTGACACACTGTGCCTGCACTGAGCTTTTGTGCTGCTTTGTTCATTTGTTTAGCTTTTGGCAGGCGAGCAGTGACATGTTGACAATGCGAGGGATTTAGGATCCTGCGAGATCCTAACTGATCTCAAGATCATGACATTTAATAAAAGCTGTCCTTTGGAGCATCTGTGGTTGGGTCAATAATAAGAAGCCCAGTGAGTGAGTGTTTCAGCTCAGTATGGCTCTGGCCATAATTCAAACCAAACACTGGGCCGAGTTCTTTTTAGCTTCATGTAGACATTTACTGTTGTGTGACTGTTTTTGTATGTGTCTTGGTTATAAATGGCTGGTTTGTTGAGGTCCTTGCTTTTCTTAATTGCATGAGCACAGCCCACTGTAGGAATGCTTTGTCTTAGTGTGTTTATCCTGGCTGACCTGCTATCTCTAAAGGCCTAGCCTCAGGATATGTGAAAAGCTTCCATTTGCAACCAAGAATCAGAACAAGATGCTATTTGACTTACAGATGTACAATGCACGGAGATCAGGTCTCTGTTGAGGCTTTTCAGCAGCTGTTTATCACAATCCCCCTCTGCATATCCAAATGACAAACAGGGCTAAATGACTTTGAGACATTCTCAGACTTTAATGCCAGATCTCTTACATCGGCAACTAATCCCCTCAGCATACATGAAATCATTAATTGACGCTTTTGCAGGTATTTACCTTCATTTCAATATGATCAAGTCGTCGGTTGGAAATGATAAATTTCCAAAATAACCTAAGTTTGGATGGCTTTAGATGTAAAGCTACTGTGCATGTCTAATTTTTGATATGCTTGAAAGGCCATGCGCCATAAGCAGTACAAGGAGAAGAAAATGGATTTTCTCAAAGTCAAGTGAAATAATAAACGGGAATTGGAGCTGAGCACATGCCTGGAGAACCCGCCACCGCGAAAAACCGCTGTTTAAACATCTGTCTGGTTTACGCAATCACAACTCCAAACCTGCAGGGACCAGATGAAAGTGAGACGGCATGACAGGGCTTCCTTTCATGCCTTGCTCCATCTTCCTCGCCTTGCATTTGTATAAGAAGACTGCAAAGCTGCCAGCAATCATCCCAGATAGTTCCAGTCTTTTTCCTTTGACCTTTCCTGCTCTGTGAAGTTGGTAAAGGGCCAATTACACACTGGGATGAAACCAGCACACAGTGGACGTCTCTTCGGTAGTGTCTGCACTCGACCATAAAATACGTTCCTATACAACAGCTAATAGCTAGACACTAAGTCAGTATATTGTTGTGACCTGGGATCAGATTCTCCTCAATACATCTAGCTGCTGACAGGTGAAGTATGGCCTCAAGTGTTCCCTGTTTTATCAGTACAAATTGTTCCTGTCATGGACAAAGCCTTTGCTACCGAAAACACCTCAGAGTTCGAATCAGTTTGACCTTTAGTTCTAACAAATAAAAAAAAGATTCAATTAGTTTTTGATGCATTATCTTGGATATTAAATGAACTACTAGTGAAAAGGATGAGGGTAAAGCTGAAGGATATCACAACCACTTTTTGACAGCAGAAATATCTATGCAATTACCTTATCCTGGATTCTGATGAAGGAACGGGAGTGAGTGCTGGTCAGTTCTGGCTCGATACCTTGAATACAGATGACAAGGTGAATTTCAAAGTTAAAAATATCGGGCAGGAATGTCAGGAACGAGGGAAATGACAGGAATCACATTACACGCATTCAGTGACGGTTACATTAGTGGAATGAACACCAGGAAGCATTTGCTCCCTCACAGAAATACAGAAAGGGAATATTGTTTTGCTTTATTATAAATAGTTAAGCTTCAGTGTTTTGGTAAATAGACTATCTAGAGTTTTTAAAGGTGTTAGTGTCAGCAGAGAGAGTCAAAGGCCATCCAGAATAACATCAGTGCACGTCCACAAGAAAGGCTGCTCCTCATTTGAACTTGAATTAAAACTCCATACAAAGGATTTTACATTTCGATCATATCAGTTTATGTTATTACTGTTACATTAAGAAAAGTAGGTATGTTGTGAAGGGTAACTGAATATTTTCAAGAGATATTCAGACTGCAACTACTAGTCTTTGAGGTCAACCCAATAGTTCAAGCTATGCTATGTAACATTTGCTAAACAGCGGCCATTGTGGCCACAAGAGAGAATTACAGGATAACAGAAAGTGCTAAAACGTAGTGTAACAATAGCACAAATAGACCTGAGTCATAAAGTCCACGTACTAACTCAGTAATATCAGTAACATAGCAATATCTAGCAAAAGGTTGCTAACATTAGCCACCATAAGCTACTGGTCATACCAGACCAAATAAGGCTGTAGCAACAAAAACCCCCAAGTGTGTTGAATTGAATGAGGGTGCATTTTATTGCTTCTGAATTCAACTTTTCATTTGGAAGATGAGGACTGTGTTATTCATTTCATAAGTTACATAGTCTCACTTTAAAGAGAAAAGGAAGGCTTTGACTGCTACTGTTACAAACTCTAAAAAAGACATTTATTTCACAAATAAAGGAGCTTTGAGTCTTGCCAGCTGTATGGTCACAGTTTGCATTTCAATCTGTTTTGTCTCACATCACACCAGTGTGTGTGATGTTCCACAGACATCCTGTATCCATGACAGGATCTATATGACCAGCTTAGACAGCCATGGTTACCCAGTAAATGGACCGTAAATTCAAGAATTGTTGGAAATTATTTTTCACAGTTCCGTTGTGGATTGTTTCTCAGAAAAGTAATAAAGGAAATGATTTGCCTGGGGTACCAACAGGAGCTGACTGATTTCAAAAGCCAGCCAGTGGAAAAATAAGTTTTAAAGTGTTTCCTTATGTAACAGTTGCTTGGATACACATTTCCAACAAAAGTACATCATCAGCTAGTCAGGGCCCAGCTAACAGCAATGAAACAGTTTAGTGTGTTTGTGTCTTTGTATCTTTACTTTTACTGAGCTGAATGAGTACAATATTATTGGATGTCAAAATGTTTTATTTAAGTTATCAAACTGAACAAGTAGCTTTTATTTTTATTTTTATTTTTTACAAACATCACCCCTGAAAATATAACCTTCTGTCAAGTGAAGTCAGCTAGCATGACATTTACATGCCATTATCTGCTGCGGACTGTGAATTATTACATTCCACACAGTTATACATCGCTCATCACATGTTTCCAGTGAGCAAACACATGCTTACAATAAAGCTGACAACAGCATTAAAGTCTTTATCAGATCTGGCTCTGGGGCTTTTTTTGGGATTTACATGTCTTAAAAACAGCAGTGTGCCTATATGTTTGTAGGGGGGTGGATGTATTTTCACAGGTGCACAGTGAAAACATGCATCATGAAAATAGTTCGCTGGCCAGGTAATGACTGGGTAATAGATGATGACGCCGCGATAAACGGTGAACTCCCATCTGGATCATTGAAGACAGTGACTGCATCCACTGATGCAGACTCTCATTATGGGCTTGGCAGGGCTGGCTGGCAAGGTAACCGATAGTTACCCTGCCCTGGATGTGAAGGCTGGTATTATCCTTGAAGTGTGCGCATGTAAGCGTGCATGCGGTGGTGGGGCTGCCAGAATACACAGGTGAGCCTCATGGAACCACTGATAACAGAGCTTGAATGACGGCCTGACATTAGGAACACTTTCCCTCTTTGGGGAATCCCTTTGGGCATTAGACTGCATGGAGACCTGTTAGTTTAATGGCTCAATTAGTGTAAGACTGCATCTCATCCACTAATGGATGTATGATGTCAAATCTTTCCTGGAATAACCTTACGCAACCTTAGTGACACAGATTTTACACATCAAAGTCAGTTTACTCGTCACGGGGAGTACTACTCAGCCAGTGAAAACAGTTGTATAATGTCTCCTGTGGCTCTGGAGGGAGCTTTCTTAAGTCTGAGAAAATAAGACCTAACAAAGTCATCAGGGTTATCTCGGGATGGGTTTTATAACAGAAAGCCTGGTGGTTTGGAGTTTGAAAGACCTGGGAGTTGACCTGGGAAAAGACACAGAGGGACTAACAAAAGATGCTGTTAAGAGTTGCATTATAGAAAATATAGGATCCGCTGTGTTTTGGGTGCTGAAACCAAAAGTCAGTATATCTCGGCCTCTACTGTATCAATTTTGACTATTCTTTTTCAAATCAGCTTCTTGCAAGTCCCCCAACTTATGGAGGCACACTACTAAATCACTGGAGAACCCATTTAAACTTTCTTTCAGGATATGCACATTGTAAATGTGTGTTTCTCTTACAATTACACCAATGGTTGTGTTTGCTGTCTGTCCTTTAAGTTGTAATACTACAACTAGATTTCAGTCCTGCTTGATTTGGCGACACTCATGGTTACCGTGGTAACAGCAAGTGCAGTTTGATACTACAGCAGGCAACTGCTTTGTCAGAAATGTCACATAAGAGCTACTAGTGTTATCTGTTTAGAGTGCAGCCAAACAAACTCATGTTGTTTTAATAGTTATTGGCGCGATTAGCCTTCAGCTTTAGCGCTAACCATGGTGACAAATGGAGAGTGAACAGTAAACAGTAAAAATTTGTGAGGCTAACATAGAAGAGATAAACAACAGTTTCCTGTGAATCGCTTGTGCGTGTAAAGGCAATTTAAATCCAGCGCTGCCACAAACAATGAAAACTACAATATAGTGAGTTAATTACAGACTGTAAATACATTAAGTGGCTATTGCTGACAAAAAAAGGCCAACCATAAACAGTATCAAAAAGGAAGAGAATGAAGAGTGGCATCACAGTTCTGTGTTCTTCATTACTGCAGCTTTTCTCCATGTTGTTTTTTAGTTATTTTGCCAAGAGGGTCCAACCACAGTTCTCTTAAGTACCTCCATTTCACTAAGTGCCATCACATGGCCCAGTACTGGATTTTTATAATGGTGGACGCGGTTCACAGTCATGTCAGTGATGTCATTCTCATGAGTAATATTTTCCTATAGACAGCTGAAAAACAAGCCAGTAAGTCAGGTCTCATTATTGCAGCAGAATGTTGAATGTTGAATGTTTCAAGTCTGGGAAGGTTTTCAGGTCTAAAAGTTGTTGTTGTTGATCCACTGAGGAACTTTGCTTTTGCTTCCCTGCCAGAAAAGACTAAACAGAGGACAACTTTGCAGCCCTGTGCTCTCTCTCCTCACAAACCCTGCTATAATGATGCTGTGGTTTGCAAGTACATTCTCAGATTTCTTAATGCAACTTCATCCAGTTATGTTAGCATTAAAATCACCAAAATGATTCTGCTGAAGTGTGCTCGGGGATAAAATGCTATGTTATTATAGTTATTTTAAAACATTAAATAAGCAAATAGAAATAACACAGATTCCGAAATTCACCTCTGAGGATTATTCCCGAGGGATATTTGTGAAAGCTTGGAGGAATGCATTAATGGATGTGAGAAGCAGGGAGGGCTGATTACTTGTGCAGATGCTTTGGTGAATAAGATGCTCCAGATGCCTGAATGACCCACATACAGTGACCATGTTGCATTAATGATTACAGGTTAACTGGTGGAGGATTTGGAGCCCTTTATGTAAGTTTTTTTGGTCTGTGGATAAAACTGTGGCTGAAAAAGCTGCAGATAAATACATGTGCACATATAGCTGACAACCCGTTCCTGTCAATCCTGTGGTTTCGAGTTCAGTGGGGTCAGCCTTGCTTCTGTATTTAGAGACTGCTCATTACAGCGAGAGAACACAACAACCACATAAGAACTAATTACCGGTGTCTGAGCACATAGAATGTGTATTGTTTTTAGGAAAAGAGGAACTGTGGAAAGATTCATTATAACAACAACCACCTTTTGCTTCCACTCCCTGCCAAAGAGCCTTAAAGCCATATGAACACATCTTGATTTAGACTTCCAGAAAAAATAAATTATGATGAAATTCCCTAACAGTCAGTAATTTTGTAATTTTAGACAGAGGGAGTGGAAGTCACTTCTCCTTGAAATGTTCAAATGCATCCAGTCTCCCATACACCAGCCGCTGGCAACTGCGGTCAGCCACAGACAGAGAGCATCGGTCTTTACCAGAGGCAGAGAAAGAGTGTGTTGCCCAGAAAAAAAAAAGTTCTTACAAATCACTGACCATGTTCAAAGTTGGAACTTTACTTCCCCAACATGTCTTATAAATGAGCACTGGGACATGAATCATGCAGACCTCTTTAGCTATTATCCATGTGAGGAAAGTTTCTGACAGCTAAATATCAGCTTTGCAACCAGCGTAACACCTGGAAACACCTGCTACACCGCTTTTATGAGCATGTTGTGAATAAAGACATTTGTTACAAGTGTCTTGACATGGACATGGATCTATAAAAAAAGATTGTTTGGATACATGGTTTTACTAGTGTTGGTAATGGAAATGGTGTGTGGCAGCTTAATACCCACTTATGATTTAATTTCTTCCTTTTTCTTAACTGCACTAGCCTATAAGATGTTATTCATGTATGTGCCAAATAAACACCTGCCTAATCCAATTTCAGACAGGTTATTAATAGAGGCAATGCAGATGGGAAGAAGTCTCGATTCATTACCATAACTAGTTGGGGAATACGTTTCTCATCCCGATGTAACAAAGAGTCCAGCTGGAGGTCCATGTGGACGGCCCCACTGGTTGAGTTTCACCTGTGTTATGTCTGCTGGTGACTCATTCGAAGACACACATGGTCCTGGCACTGTCAATGACAGGAGCCAGGACCTGAATAGAAAAACAGAAAATAAAAAGTAATAACCGTGTATGCCTAAATACTGTTTGAAAACCTGTTTTTAAACCTTTTTTTACCTATACTGTGTCTTTTGCATATATCATATTTGTACTTTTTCCCCTCTTTTTTTCCTTTTGAATCATTGTTATTGTTTTATCATTTAATGGTGAAATGTAACTTAATAAATTTACTCTAGTACTGCACTTAATTAAAGTTTTGGTACTTACACTTTACTTGAGTATTTCTATTTTATGCTACTTAATACTTCTACTCTACTACATTTCAGTGGGAAATGTTGTACTTTTTACTCCACTAAATATATATCTGACAGCTATACACACAAAACATATGATCATCATTATGATGTATTGTTAAAGTCAATCAGTACAGTATGTAACATAGTTAGAATTAGCTCCAGGAGTTAAATGTTGGTTACACATGAATGCAGTAATAATTAATGCAATAATATAGTGTTACACTGACAGGTGTCATTCTCTTGTAAGTACCTTATTGTTGATACTTTAAGTACATTTTTCTGATAATACTTTTGTATTTTTACAATGTGGTATTGCTAATTTTTCTTAAGAACAGGATCTGGATACATAATACATTTACTTCTTCTACCACTGTCATATTGATTATGACTTCCCCATGAGACTTATTCTTTACTTTGTCATATAGTGCATTGGTAATACACCAAACTACAAACAGAATATACAATACAGTATACAATAGAAGTAGCTGCACTAGCAGCGAGGTCCGTAGATTATCGAGAGTAACAGGTACATTGTTTCTGGAAGACTTAAACCACACATAATGCGGCTGAACCAACCATTTAATAAACAGTTCACAAAAGATCACAAAAAGCTTGTCTGCTGTAGCACAAAGTTGTTGAAATAAGCAAAGACGCAAATACAAGTAAAATCTACTTTGAAACTTTCTAAAAATGACTACAACTAGCCACAGGAAATGCTGCAAATTCTAGAGATGAAACTGTGAGCTCTTTACACCGTCACCACACAAGCTACATTTTGACCGTGTATTTATTTTCATTTAAAGTAAATGAAGACTTCCTTCCTTCTTTGCAGCCACAACAGTTAGAGTCCTGGCATCTGACATCAGTCACCACCCACCATGCCACAGCAGTTGCTTTATTTCCCACAGCCAGCAGAGGAACTGTTAAGTTGAGCCTTAAAATGCAGTTTAGTTGCATATCAGTTTAGACATGATGTGACATACGATTCCTGTGTACTTCCTCTAAGGAATATTTATCTCTCAGAACTGACTCTCCTCCTCACACAGCAGGAATACAACAAAATGAACCGCCAGCTCAGTGTTTTCTGACTCCAACTAATATCTGCCAAGACTTTCAAAACTCCACAGTGACGCAGATGTGAAAAGGGTTTGTGTGACACCTCGATTTGTCTACTTTTAAGTAGAGACTTTAAGATTTAGACACTATCCCACATTCAGAAAGAAAATGTGGCAGAGAAAAGAGGTCTAATGGTCTGGAGCAGTCTAATCCAGATTTTAATATGGAAAACACATGAGCTAAGTTGTCTTGAGAATAATAAAGTGTGACACAGAGGAATATTCTTATGTAACCAGGGATCTGAGGCTTCAGATACACTCAATCTATTCTTATATAAGGGTTGAACTTGATTAATGGTAAACAGGGTGTTACATTTTGATAATGATGATGATTTTGTGGGTGTATGTTTTGTCAAAATAAAAGTTAAGATTTTTTAGCTCAGCTTTGGGTTTAGCAAATAATAAGTGCAATAATACTGTGATTCAAAAAAACAGAATTGAATGAGAGATAATCAATCACAGGGCCAGTAGGAGTGAGACAGGGAGTGAAAGGGTGAGGAAAAGTCTGGATAAAACCTTTCGTTTTTGTCATGTGTAGCCCCAAAGAAAATCACTTTTGTGAAAACAGCAGCAGTCAGAAATCTTCTGGCATAATACATCATACGCATACCATAAATCTGTATTCTTGGCACACAGATCATGTACATATAAATATATTTCAGTCAGACAACTCACATTTGAAATGTTTATTATAGCAGCAGAACATAGAGTTTGGCATCTAGGCTCCGACCTCATCACTCCCCGCAGATATGTTTACATAGAGATATTGGGGAGTGATGAGCAAATATCTTAAACCCTCCCAGCCGGAGCAGCTGGATGCTGGGGCTGAAAGAACAAGCGCCAATACTGATGCAGAGCAGCAGTGGCATTGACAGGCAGAGGGAGAGATGGTCAATTTTGCAGTTTAAATAGGCCGCCAATATAAATGTCGCTCCATAAATGTCATACAGACTGTGATGTGCTGTCTCAGAAGGTCATAGATCTGAAATTGAATGGTTTGGGGTTCAATAATTTGAAGCCTCGGCTTCAGATGTTTTTGCTCCGTACTTGATAGAAACAGAAACATTGAAATCATGTCACCATAGAGAATCTTTCTATCTATTTGCAGAGGGGAAACTGGAAGTGTGTTGGTGTTATCTTTAGACGTTGTGTTTATCTGATGTCTAAAAATATCGCTGCCAAAGCGTCAAATTATTGAACCATTCAATATCAGCTCCATGACCTTCTGACACATCACAGTCTGTATGACATTTATGGAGCGACATTTATATTGGCGGTCTATTCAGCAGCATCACTCTGGGATACTTTTAGACATCAGATAAACACAACGTCTAAAAATAACACCAACACACTTCCAGTTTCCCCTCAGCAGATAGATAGATTCTCTATGGTGACATGATTTCGGTGTTTCTGTTTCTATCAAGTACAGAGCAAAAACATCTTTATCTCCATACCAGTTAATTTCTGCTTTGCTCTCCTCTTTAGCATGACACATTTCTATGCAGGTAACCACAGTAGTCACAATCTCTGGGTGTCCCACCAAACATGAAAGCTGGTAAATGCTGACTTCCGCTGGGCCAAACAAGCTAGTATTCTGACTAAAAATATGTTAAACACATCATAACAGTTCCAATAAATCAAAAGTTCTGTAGAATTTATATTATTATGGCCATTACGAAAGAGGAATTCAGTTTTGTTTTGTAGCATAGCCACTAATTGCAGGTGTGAAGGAGAGTTCTCAAATGACCAATGAGGCCTATGAATGCTTGTGTACTGCAGTGTCAGTATGGTAACAATGTGCTTATATTTTCTTATTTTAATTCATTGTAGGGCTGCAACTAATGATTATTTTCATTTAAGATGAATCTGCTGATTTTTTTATTAATAGATTATAGGAATGGTTTGACATTTTGGGAAAACACGTATTCACTTTCTTGCCAAGAGTTAGATGAGAAGATGGATACCACTCTCATGTCTGTATGGTAAATATGAAGCTACAGCCAGCAGCTGGTTAGCTTAGCTTAGTACAAAGCCTGGAAACAAGGTAAAACAGTAACTTCAAGTAGGAAGTCCCAGTAGGAAGTTGACATCTTTCAGGAAGCAGTAACTTCAGGCACCAGTAAGTTCCTGGAGTCTCTGCTAGTTGCCCAACAACTGGCCAAAAATTCGTCTGGCACATAACCCCCTTTAAAACAAAGAAATATAGTTTTTACACTTTGGTTTTTGTATGGATTTAACAAATAAGATATAATGTGTTAATCAGTAAGTTTTAGAGGTGCTGGTAGGTGGATTTTGTTACCTTTGGACAGAGCCAGGCTAGCTGTTTCCCTCTGTCTCCAGTCATTGTGCTAAGCTAAGCTAAACATCTGCTGGCTGTAGCTTCATATGTAGTGTAGAGACATGAGAGTGGTGTCAATCTTCTCATCTAACTCTTGACAAGAAAGCCAATAAGTGTGTTGACCAAGATGTTGAACTTTTCCTTTAATTGTTCATGTCAGAAAAGCCTTCAGATATCAGCATCTTCAAATATCTCATTCTGTCCGACCAACAGTGCAAAACCCAAAGATATTCAATATAATATCACATAAGACAAAGAAAAGCATCAAATCTATACAATGGAGAAGCTGGATCATGGTAATG
This sequence comes from Maccullochella peelii, assembly GCA_002120245.1. NCBI lineage: Eukaryota > Metazoa > Chordata > Actinopteri > Centrarchiformes > Percichthyidae > Maccullochella > Maccullochella peelii. The sequence goes on from LKNJ01000596.1 coordinate 25,251, forward strand.
AAAAAAAATGATATTTTTACTTCAAATGATTAATCAATTATCAAAATATGATGAATTTTCTGTCAATTGAATCATTTCAGCTCTAATTTATTTTAAAACCATTTCAATACTTTCCATATCAACAAAAATTGGCAGCAGAACAGGTTATCGGACAATAACAGTCATAACAGTATGATGATCTCTGCTGGAACATTCCCAAGACAATCTAGATGAATTATGAATGTAAACAAAAAACCATTACGCTGCAATAGTGCTCTCAGAGGCAACTGCATCTAGAGGGCTGTTGTACACCCTCTTCTTTCATGACCGGTTTTGTGTGTCTCAATAACACTTTTGCTGGCCCTCTTCCTCATTTCATTACAGGAAGTGAGTTTGCAGTCAGATGCAGCGCTGTCGCCACACTCTGTGACAGGTCATTGCTGTAAACTCTTGTGAACATGGTAGTTCCCTAGTACCAGACTCTGCTGCCGCCACCATGATCTGTTTGGGCCATCATTTCTCTCAGCACACTTGATGCCATCACAGCAGACGAGCTACAAGTCCTACAGGTAGGTGTCTACATTCAGCTGCTTCTGCTACGTACCGCTCACCGTTTCTGTATCGATGGAAGTGTTATTTCTCCATACTGGTCAACTGAACACTGTGTGATGTAACTTAAGAATATGTGTCACATAGGCGGGATCTGTTGAAACGCATGTATTTTTCATTTATCATAATTTTTGTAATATGAATGTTTGGGAACAGGATTTTGCAATATAATTATTCAATATCATAAGTGTTAGCTGTCAGTACACAGAGCTAGGTGGTGCAATGGAAAATTGAGTCAGATAGCATCTAGCCTCAGCTTCCCCATTCTGCACAAAGTTTGTCAGTTGATATTGTTCAATGGTCAGCTTATAGGAAGTTACAAATGCTGTGGTTCAGCAGCAGAGAGAAGTTTAGTGGTATACAAAAATACAGATAAGTACATGTGTGGAAAACTGGAAGGACTTGAGGAGTACATTCACAGTATATCTGTCTCTCTGCCCTGACTTGGCTGAAGGATGGGGAATATGATGGGGGGTGTGAGTGCCAGAGACAAGGTCAACACAGACAACCATGACAGCTCTCTGAAGGGTAAGATTAAAAAACATGATTTGTTTTGTAATTTCAGTATTTGTTGGGAGACTTAATAGTGAAAGCTTTCTCTGCTGCTGTCAGTAACAGCAGTCATGCACTTTGCACATTAAACAGTGTGATGTTTCCACTGATAACAATCAAAAATAACAAAATGAACTGGCAATAATTTCCGAGGTTTGGTCTTAGACATCTTTGGACTTTTCCAAAATCATGATGTCTGTGTATCAGCATTTGGCTGTGTTTGTAAACGCTGTAAATACTGTTCTTGGCAGGTTCGGAAGATGACATGGTGGTGGTGCTTCAGGACTACCCGGCTCGTGAAATCAGCGAGCCCATCTACAGTATGGGGGAGAAGCTCAGACTCATCGCTCAGTATGATAATGTTTTTGCATTCTTGATTAAAAACAATACAGTTTTCTGATCCAGACACACATTTGGTAGACAGAAGATCTCAAATGACTATGAGGAAATGAAGTCTAACAAAAAAAGAAAGTGTTTTTTTGTTTTGTAACTTGATGTTCTGAGATTGCAGTATAGAGAAGTGCTCACACAAAAGGGGCAGTGGTTGATTCCTCTTTGCCTCTTTATGATGATCAGGGAGGCTTACTGGTGGAGAGTCCGCTGTGTCCAAACAGGAAAGGAGAACTACATACCCAACAGCCATGTGGCCAAAGTGTACCATGGGTAAGTCAAATTATACTGACACTTTCCTCTGTTGGAACTTTATTTTGATAGCAACAAAAAATATCAAATGCATCTTTTTCCACTTCTCTAAGACCTAAGGTAACGGGAGATGTTAGTAACACAAGATATTAGTCATGTGTTGTATGAAACAGCTGTATGTGTTGATTTCAAGGTTATGTCTTTAATGTGAAAGGGGTTTCACTGCAACTATTCAATGTGATCTGATGTTTTTTGTTATCAGTTGGCTGTTTGAGGGGGTGGAGAGGCAGAAGGCCGAAGATCTGCTCTGTCTACCTGGGAACAGAGTGGGCTCCTTCTTGGTACGGGAGAGCAGCAGGGAGAGAGGTGAGTGCATTTGCTCACAGCAGAGTCTGCAGTCAGCACTGTTAGTTTGGTTTGACTGTAAAGGTAAGAGTTTAGAGTCTGTGCATAGGAAATTAAACTTGTCAACAAGTAAGCATGTGCCGAGATTAGATAAGGATGATATTAAGACAAGAGCAGGGGAGTAAAAGTAAAAGCTAAGGCGAGATCTAGTCAGATCCAAAGCATTAGTAAGAGGGTTCTAGTTCAAGAAGAGAGAAAGACAAGCAAACTGCATCTTGAGTCTAAAACTGAAAATGGCATACACTGATATTTCCATCTGAATACATGAATTCTTAGGGATCAGAAATGAATTGAATTGATAGATTTTTTTTGGCATAATTTAAAACAGTTGAGGCATTATCACATTGGCTAAAATTAACTGAATTTCAGACATGGTGTACGGCGGTGTATGTAATTTCTGACCTTTGATGCATATCATTACCATTTGCTCTCACCCCATGTTTTTTGTCTGTAAAGGCAAAATGCCCAAAAATAGTCCCAAAAAACCCCCACCACCACCAACAACAAAAAAAACAAGCTAAAAGAATAGTTGGACATTTTGGAAAATCTCTTCTCTGTACAGTAAATATGAAGCCAGCAAATGGTTAACGAAGACTGGAAATAGGGAGAAACAGCTAGCCTTGTTTTGTCCAAAGATAACAAAATCTGCCTACCAGCACCTCTAAAACTCACTAATTAACTTGTCATATCTTGTTTCTTTAATCCGACTATTTCTTGACTGGGTGTAGGGACTTCCTGGAGTCACTGCTCCCAGCCTAAAGTCCGACATATAACCCTTCGTAAAACCACTAATTGTTGTTTTTACACTTATGTTATTGTACGGATTAAACAAAAAAGATATAATGTGTTAATTAGTGATCTTTAGAGATGCTGGTAGGCTGTTTTTTCACCTTTTAGACAGAGGCAGGCTAGCTGTTTCCCCCTGTTTCCAGTCTATATGTTAAGCTAAGCTAACCATCTCCTGACTGGACAAATATGAGAGTGGTATCAATCTTCTCATCTAGCTCTCTGCAAGAAAGCGAATAAGCATATTTCCCAAAATATTAAACTATTTCTTTAAGGACATGTATTAGAGGTAAGTAAGTAGATTCTCCCCAGACAGATTCGGTGTGGTCATATTTTGATCAGAAACTTCTCTTTACTCATGATACAAAAATGCACAGTGTGTAAACATGGGAGGAGATGAACATTACAGTACAGGATTGACATTCATGCTACTTCTGCTTTTACATGGTCCCAACATTTTCAATATGCATACATCGACCTGATACCATTATGTGCAACAGAGCAGCTTGGTGTCACGATTGAAAGCATATTGGTAAGATGTATGGTTTGTGTCATATCCTCAGGTCTGTATTCGCTCTCAGTGAAGCACAGAGGCGTAAAGCACTATCGTATCTTCAGACTGGACAACAGCTGGTACTACATCTCCCCTCGTCTCACTTTCCAGTGCCTTGAAGATATGATCAACCACTACTCTGGTAGGTAGATGCACAAAAACTTAAGATACATAACTAAACAGAAACACGTAGGTCTAAAAGCAAACAAATAGGAAGGAAACAAACATCACGTAATGTAGAGCCATACACAAGCCCACAAACAGGCATATGCAGTCACATGCACTTAAGCACTGAAAATAATGTTCTTAATATAGGAGTGTTTCTTATCAATGGTTGGCTCTCTATATATGTCCTGTTCTGACAGGACATTTTTAGAACAAAACAGGAAATGAGATACAATATGCATGTTTGATAATGACCAGTGGTGCGTACACAGTGAGACAAGTGCTGTTTACTGTAATAGTGCAGTTATTCAATGCAACCCACCCCCTTCACAAGCTTGTGTGTTTGCCTGAGCAGTAGAGAGTAAGAGTGGTTAATGCAAATTGTGCAACATAACATTTATTCTGTGTTTGTTTGTAAGCTGTGAGCAGTATTTTACTTCCCCTATTCTTGCCTTTTCAGATTTTGCAGATGGCTTATGTTGTGCGTTAACCTCCCCCTGTCTGTCGGGCATGACCCCGCAACCAGATGCAACTCCTGAAGCCCCACCGGTTGTCATGCGACGCAACTTTGACTGGAGGAAAGTAGACAGGTACAACAAAGGCTTGGCGATGATATTTTGCAGCTTTAATCTGTCAGCATGACAGTGCATAATGATTCTTGCAGATGGTAGCTTATTTGGCATCATCTGATCTCTGGTGTTATACTGTGTGTCAAAATAGCAAAATCAGATGTAAGAATATAGATTAGGGCTGCAACTAACGATATATTTTTTTTATCCGTTAATCTGCTGATTACTTTCTTTGTTTCAAGTATAAAATGTTGGAAAATAGTGACAATTCACATTTCAAATTCCCAGAGCCCAACATGACTTATTCAAATTACTTGTTTTATGTGACCAACAAAATCCAAAGATATTGAATTTACTATCATATATGAGAAAGAAAAGCAGCCAATCCTCAAACTGGAACCAGATATGTTTGGCATTTTCTCTTAAAAAATTAAGCTATTATCAAAACAGCTGCTGATTGTCTTTTGATTGGCCAATGAATTAATTAGTTATTATAATCATTTTTGAGTATACGTAGATATTCAAACAGATCTGCGCTGGATGGATTTGAAGAAAGTCCAGGAGGCAATACATATACTATATTTTTAGCATTTTTTCACAGGTGAAGAAGAAAATTGCAATACTAAGATGCTCTCGTCTCATTGATTTTTTCATCTCCTCCCTTAACAGGAGACAGCTGGTCAGCACAGCGCCAGAAAGTGACAACATGGTGAGCTACGGAGTCAGGAACAGCATCGCTGCCTACCTGTCCTTTTCTGGGAGTCAACACACCGCACAGATGAGAGCAGAGAGCAGGAAGAAAAAGAGCAAATCTGTTTACGCTCTCCCTGAAAGCGGCCTCGCAAACACGGACTATGATGATGACTTCTAGAGACAGCAGTGGGGCTTAAAAGACTGGAATGCTAGTGGAGGGCAGTAGAGGGCATCCTTCTCTGAAATCCACCACATCTCTAATGTCGGCAGTGGGCTGCACTGAACCGGCATCTGTGTCAAGCATCCCAAACATCGAAGTGTGATAAAGTTTCTAATGTGAGCACTTTGAAGTACTTAAACAATAACGCAAATTGCATGACCACTTACACGTTGACTCAGCTGATGAGACAGGACTATATGGAGTTGAACTGGACAATAGTGCAATTGAACTGTGATGTGTATTCTGCACATGAGCCAGAAAAACAACCAGCCTGGCATTATGATAGTGTAAAGAGACTTGAAAGCTATGGGTGTGGTTGGGTCTATATGAATATTTTTTAATAAACGCTATATGGTAAAATTGATATATTTTGACACCAACTTAAACAACTTGCATTTTGGCCACTTTGACATATTTACACCTTATTAAGTTGATATGGAAATGTGTTAGCAAACAGTGGTAAATCCAGCAGATATGGAGCAACATTAGCAATAATTTGGAGTTGTGTTTGTGTCCACCTGATAAGTCTAATATTCACTCTCCTCTTAGCTCTGTTTTGCTCTCAACCAACTCCTGGGGGAAATATCTGGCTCTTTAGCTGCTAAATGCTCCACTGTGTTCACCAGATAGTCGCTAACTTTGTCTGTTAGTTGTTTGGTACTGGGAAGGTAGTGTACAGTGGGTTTTTCACAGCTTTTTCATTAAAAACAGCTGCCTGCTGTGGCTGGACATTACGCAGAGCGGTGGGAGTGAACCAAAACAGTAAAGCTGCAGACCAGAAAACCAAAACAATTAGTTAAAAGATGCTAGAGCTAATGGGAAATGCAGAGGCCTCTGTGGTTCTGCACTACAAGCAACCCCTTTCACATTACATGTAGTCATTTGATCCATTGTTAATGTAGAAATATTGATCAGAGCAGCTTTAAGTCTTAAATATTTGGTGCTGAGGAAGTAGAAGATGTAATCATTTGGAAAATTATAAACTTCACTGATGATTTACTAAAAGGAACAAACAGCATGCGGAAACAAGCCAAAATTACAATTATGTACACTGTGTTTAATTCTATTCTACACATCGTTGACAAAAGTACTGAAGCCAACATTAGCATTTGTGCATGATGGTTATATTGTCCTTTCAGGTACTTGGGCAAATACAGTGCTACAACATCTCTGAATCTGAATCAGTGGTCTTGTATTGTTCACTCTGTTCGTGTGATTTGTCATCTTGCACCATAGCATGTAAGTCATTTTAAGCATTTGGGAACCTTTAGTGTTTTTTTAAAAGCTACAGTGACTACAAAGGGCAGAAGTTCTGAGAGTTCCTCAATTCAAATTTCCTTGCAAACATCCTGTCCTCTTTTGAGCTGTGGCTATTCTTGCCAGTGTCATGGTCTCACTAATTTCACATGTTTACCATATGACAGGCTAACTGAACAACTGCTATTTAATAAAGATGGTAAATAACAGCATGTCTTTAATAAAGGCATGCAAAGAATAAACATTTATCACCACTAAAGAAGAGTTATTTATGCCAGTAAAACAGAAACCCAAACTCCCCTCTAACATTTTCATATTTGTGCTTGAGCAACTTCCTGTATTAAGAGCTTGACCTAAACATTTCTAACCACTAACACCAAAGAACAGACTGTCTGTGAAAACATAAACTTCTAAATAAAGAGAGCAGCATGTGTCGTTATCTATAGCTTTCTGCTCTCTGATGGTACATCTGAGTCGGAAGGTAAGGCATGATAAATATGTCCAAGAATGTGAGCAGAAGCATAGTGGAGTCAGTTAGTCAGTGAGGAAAAGTTCAGGGTAACTACATGATTGGTATTACGGTTGAAACAAGAGAGAATTATTTACACTTTAAAACAGTGGTATCCAACATGGGGATCTGGACCCACACAAGTGTTTGCAAGATGGGGTCACAGGAGGAAACTTTTCTCTAACGTTTGCTTTCTTGTGTGAAATACTGTCCAGTAAAGAGATGAAACTGTCCTGTTTCATCTCTTCAGGCCTCTAAAAATATTCAAAGGAAACAAAACTAAAATGGGGAAATCATTCTGCTCACACCTCACAGACATGTACCCTGTAATTAGCGGTCACAAACAAAAAGGTTGTAAGGTACTGGTTTAAACAAACTGTTACACTTTCTTCATCACCCGTTACCATCAGTGGATGTGAAACTTCGTCGCTGCTGTGTTCCCTTGCCTGCTGAAAACTTACAGAAAAACCTGCTGTCTAATAAGTGTTTCAGCAAGCTGTTGCACATCCCCAAAGTTGGCAACCCTGCCAATCTAATTTATTGGTTTTCATTAAATTCATGAGCCAACAGTGTGTGACTAATTAAGACGAGATCAGCACTTTCTTCTCAGTTAAAAAGCAGGATCAAATGCTTGCGTTTCCTGGTTTTAAAGTCTCGTAAAATACCTGCAAGTAAGAGAAGTCAAGCAGTGTGTGTGTGTGTGTGTGTGTGTGTGTGTGTGTGTGTGTGTGTGTGTGTGTGTGGGGAGTGGAACAATCAGTGATGCAGACACACACACACACACACACACACACACACATCTGGTAGCCTATTGCTGCACCATGCAGAGACTGCTGTCCAGTCAGCATTAGTCACTCCTCACATCAGGCTGCCTCTCCAGACCATGTGGAGCCAGAATAGAAAAGACTAGAGATGGAAGATAGTGCTCTGAGCGAATTTGCGGATGATTAATGACTATATGATTCATTAGCAGTTTTAGTCAGATGTGCGTTACATCTGGGGTGAAGCAAAGGGTGAAGTTCGAGATCTCTGAATCAGAATGAAGGCAAAGTTATGGAAAACATTTTTCATCAAAGGCCACTTATATATTCAAAATAAACTTAACTCTCCCCCTGACCGATCTGTTCATCCATATAGAAAGACAATACTCCGTCACCCTGCCAATCATCACACATCTGTGTGTGTACATGGTGAAAACAAAGGCTCTCAGTGGGATGAAGAGCGGAAGAATTACAGCTCAAACTTTTTTTAAAAACCAGACCCCCGCACAGTGTTACGAGAAAACCCCGGGTTCAAGATGACTTTGTGATGAAACAAAAGGGATCCTAAGTTGAGTCCCTTGTTCCCTGTCTGAATTTTGTTTGATGTTACAGTGGATGTAAGCACCAAGGAAAACACTCGAACAATGCACTGTAGCCTTAGATTTTTTTTCTCCTGAATGAAAACAAGAAGAGGAAGGAGAGTTGTGGCCCATCCATGTCTCTGTCTGTATGAATGGGATCAAGGCATAGAGAGAAAAGGGGGGATAAGTGAAGGAAATTAAGAGATGGAGGGAGATTCCTCCAGCCTGTTTTCTGTTAATCAGGTGCTTCTAATCTCGCCACATCCTCCCCTCTACCCCGAGGCCCAGCTGTCCAAACCTCTGACTTCACCACTTCGGCACTGGACGCTCGCTGGTGAGCCGCAAAAAATCCAGAAAAATGTTTGCTTTGCTCAATCAAAAACGCATTCTGTGCTTTCTCCCTTGTTAATTAAAACTGACGTCTTCCCTCTTCTTAGTGTTGTCTTCATCGCATGAAACTGCGGCTAATTCTGGAGGTGGAGATCATCTTGAGAGTAAGAGCAACTTTTTATGTAGGGCTTTTTTTAACCAGTTCTAAAATAAAATATGAGTTTACATTAGTTTTTCTCTTTGTGGAATCATATATATAGTTTGGGTGTTCATTTCCAGTCAGAAAACCTCAAACTATGAGCTATTTTATTTTCTGCAAAAAGTGATGTTCCACTCTAACTTTAACTCTGACCACTTCCTCCAGGTGTAGAATAGAAATGAGTCTAGATTTGTATCTCGCTCTAGGCCCAATATGAACACAAATATAGCAGCTGCAGGTTTAAAGATAATAATGACAATTTATTGAGCAACAGAGAAATCATTGTAGAGCCAGTAACATTTTAAGAGATGGTAATATGATCCTGGGAAAATCAACAAATTAACTTGAGGCTGCTTTTGACAATTTTCACCAAACCAAAGAGCACTGACAACAATGCTTCAAAAACAGCACATGAGAACATGTCCTTTAGTGTTGAACCAAGGGCCTCAGCCAGTACACACAACCATATCCAAGGCTGTCCAGAGAGCCAGGGGAAAACAAACAAAAACCGAACTCTACAAAAAAAAAGGTCCAAATATCAAATCTTTGCCAGGAAATGGAGTGTTCTTATGTGACCTGCCGGGAGTCTGTGCTCCCATTCCTGAAGCCATTTCTCATATAAATACTGCAAAATGAGGCAGTGACTTTCATTATGCTCATGAACATATATATATGAATGCATATTCTGTAATATAAAATAAATGTTCAAAGGAAACATAGGCAAGGAAAACATAGTGACAATCGCTACACAACAGTAGCATGAGTATGCAGGGCTGTGCTTTGTGTGCTTTCTTTGGCATATTACTCTGGAGTGGACGGGTTTACACAATGACCTTTGTAATTTCTGCATAAGGAAACTTTTACTTTGCTTGAAACAGCTGCTTTATTAGCCGGACTTGTGTGTGTGTGGTATTTTCCATTGAGAGCGAACAAACACCAAAAGTTGAACAACACGGGAACATTTTAACACCTTAATGACGTGCTGAGAAGCCTGTTTGAATGGGCAAAAGCTGAGAGAATATTTTCAACCATTTGGAGGTGGAAAGCTTCAGTCAGGCAGAGGCATAAATTAATTTTTCTGGGAAGCAGTTGAAGGATGGATATTTGGAGAAAAAGGAACAACCTGGCTCTGCTGTCATTCAACCGGCAGCTGAGTTAGAGCTCAGAGCATCCTGCTTGCTGCTGTGCTACAAGCAAACACGAGAGGTGGAGAGTTCTTCTTTCCATGAGGAGATTTTCAAGCAGTTTGCCACGTGGCTTCTTACAAATAATTAACACAAGCACTGCGCAGGCATTTTCTAATTAGAAATTCAATTGTTGCTAAACCTAAATAAGCCCAGTTGGTGACTTAATATATATGCATAGAGCCCTTTCAGTGTCTCATTAAAAAAGTCTTGTTAAAGTTTACTGCTTTGGCAAGAGAAAGCATGCGGTAAGAATCCAAAGCCGAAACCTCTTAATACCTGTAAATGATTCCTGGTGTGTGCATGCGCATTCGGCGTCTCACCTGGCAGTGTGCATGTTCTTTCCATCGCCCTCAGCTCCTGTTGAACCCCATGTATCTCTGGAGGATGACAAGCAGGATGACAGCTATGAACAAATTAGCGTCAGCAATGAGTCTGAAGCACTTCATAGTCAGTGAAATGAAAGAGAAAAGGAGGGCAATAAAGATGGATGGGCACCAGGTCAAGCTGTAGGCAAAAGATGGATGTGTCACTAAGACAGACAATAATACGTGATTGATGTAACCAGGTCTACTAGACCAGACTCACAATTATTGGAACGTTAATTATTAAAAATACAGACTACCTTTACCAAGTACAAGATGAAAGTGTAGTGTCCCAAACTGACAGTCAGCAGTTGAAACAAACCAGTTAAGACCACTTGTGCCTGTTTTCACACTTCAGTGGTCAAAGTGAAATTACTGTCGGGTAAAATAAAACTGTCTCTCAACTGATAACTTTTTACAGGAACCAAGAGAAAATTGTTTGGCCACCATGCATTTTTGTGTTATAATCTTTTCACAGTGATATATGAGCGTTTGGGCTCTGGGAGGAGTGATGTCCCGTTCTGCTGCCAGGGACACCTAATCCCTTTCTCTCACACACGTACTGTAGACACACATTCATGTAAAAAAAAAATACTGATATCTTATTTTATCTTTTTATCCTTTATCAGAAACAGATTACTGACTATGTTACTGACTCTGGTCATGCTCTCGGTCAATCACTGTACTGCTCATGCAAACTAACAAACTGCTATCTTTAAGGAATAGTTTGACATTTTGGCAGTAGCCTTGCATTTAACTGACTCTTCTCATCTAACGCTCCATCAGAAAGAGAAAGAGTATATTTCCCAAAATGTCAAACTATTCCTTTATGTCATAGTTGCATCTTCACTTGCTTCAGCGTTGGGCCCCACGTCATGAATTTATTAGTACTACAAACCCATCAGCAGAACAAAGGAGCAAAAAGTTCAAGGAAAAATAACAAAGCTTAGCTGTTAAAGAAATGTGTCTTGTTTCCATGGTAACAATAAATCCACTGGTAATATAAGCAAGGCAAAGTAACATTCAGTCTGATCTTTTCATTCGTTTTTTCCTGTTCGATTTATTGCAACCACTGTGCGAGGAGGGTGCACCACTTGATGTTAACAGTCCTGTGATGAAGTATGTTGCAACTGAAGGGACTGATCATAAAGGTGACTTAGGTGCACACGCATTTTTCGGAGCCTCGGGCCTTGCTGCCTTTGGAGAGAGGCCAGAAATAACAGAGAAGCCCTGACATGATTGATTGCACCTTTGGCCACTGATTACCACAGAGAAAGCTAAGAATAACTTGACGTGCCACCAGCTTATCAGAGTGATACCACTCATCTGCAGACATGACATTTATAAACCAGATTCAAAGCAACGGTCACAGCACATTCACTGTCAGCAGACTGACAACTTCATGATTTCCCATTGAAACTTTTTAAGGGAGAAAAACAGATCAACTATGTAATCTGTTGCTGTGGCTGTGGCACTGTAATTGTTCATCAGTCCACCAGGGCATTAACTACACTCTCATTAAAATCAAATTCTTGTCCTGTGACACAAAATCACATTTGACAGCCCTGAAGAAGCCCACTGTACATACCAGTGAATCAAAATGGTTTTAAATGTGCATTTTGGCCTGTTAAATGGCAAATGCAGGTGTGTGTGCCTCGATGCTTTCCAGTAAAAAGAAAATTTCTAACTGCAGCTCTCTCTATTTTCCTAGACATATATTAAATGATGAAATACTGAGGCCTGGATTGCATGCAATTCCCCTCCTAAACAATGACAATAATTATCTCCATCTGAATCACAACACAGAAATATTTACTTATGTGAGTACAGTCCTAATAAGAATAAATGCCACTGGTTTTCTATAAGCCATGCACACATCAACCCCTGCTGGTTAGAGCTTCTCTCTCCCCTTATCAGGCTCTCCTCTGGCACGTAGAACCATCTACAGAAAGAAGTTGGACAACTTCCATGTGGAGGGAGAGACTGCTGGAGCCAAACAGACAAACATCAGGCCAGAGAAGAAGGGCTGCTCACTGTGGGAGTAGCTGACGTGGAGCTAGGCGTGCATCACACACACACACAGAAGCCTGTGCAGCTGGAGACACTTGAGATGCCTGTCTGACAGCCAGCTAGTGAACCTCGAAGTCGAGTCTCGAAGAGTGGGAGATGGAGCAATGTTTCATTCCAACAATAAGTGGTAAAGGGTTGGGAATGTACACAGACTGTCAGATAGATATAGGCAATGAACAGACTGATAAACACAGATGCAAACACATTCTTGCAAATACCAACATCCAGGAAGGAGACATACATGCCCTTTTCCTTCTAACACAACAATTTGAAAGTAGAAACTGTCAAATGTCCTTATGAACTTTCACAGAATGCCATCTACTCTGACTGAAGACCTACTGCATGTGATCTGATCCACGTGACATGACAAATGCTGACTTTTGGTATCCAGCATCTACTTCTTGTTCTAATAGCAGCAGCTGTATAGTTTACCGTGGGAAATTTTGGAAAAAGATCACAGGTAAAGCCGCTGACTCATATTAAGGATGTTTTTGTTTATTGGAAGTGCCTGATGCTAGATTGTGTATCTATGGGATACTCCTTTTGTGTCCACTGTTTCCACAATGGTTTTGTGTTTCATCTCTGAATTAAATCACAGACCACAGCCTACCACAGACACAGAAGTAATGGAAAACTCATTATGATGGGTCTTGACAGCAAAACTTTCCAAGTCTTGGTAATGGTGAGTAGATACACGGAAAAGTCATTGTGCCCCCAAATGTCAGCTGACTCTCTCTCGCTCTTGCGCACTCTTTCTCTCAATTATGTGACCGAGATGAAGTCACCATTACATATTCTGCCTCGTGCTGATACCCAAAAAATGTTCCCTCAGCATGCAGCCAGATATGTTTGGTATGTGATTGGTCTGGGTCAGAGAGGGGCTACTTGCCAGATCCAGGGAGGGAACAGTCCTTCATTCCTGCATCCATTCTCTCCCAGACCTCCTCATTACATAATCCACTGGGATGCAGACTCAACATACTTATAATATGTCTACCTGCCATCTGTGAGAGTCATTAGAGAAAAGTGAAAGAAAAAAAATGACACGTAGCTGAAAGTATGGAAATTGAACAGATGATCAAAGACAGTGTGCGATGGCATATAACAACTACTGTATATTGTTTAACTGGTTTACACATAAACAAATGCATCTTCATTAAATATGAGAACATTTAGCTGGAGATGCTACTTTAGTTTAAAGATATGGAGATGTACCCGCATCGTGCTGAGGATTTGAATTTGAATAAACTTTGATGCCATTTAAGGAGTTTGCATGTGTAGAGTTGAATCACATTGACTATACAGTATACTGCAGTTGTTAGCAGTAGTCTGACATCTAGTGGACCATGTTAAAAATTCCTCTCACAATGTGAGCGTGACACTGCTACTGGACCTAAAAAAAAAAAAAAAAGTGCAAAAAATTTGCTTTGGGCCCTTATTGACCAATATTTGTGGTAATTTTTTAAAACACAAATTTGTTTTAACAAGATTTTTCACCCTCTACAAGACCTTGAGGTCCTTATTATTTGAGCTGATATTGTGTGTTACTGTTGAAAAGTTCCACCACAAATCAAGTGGCACACAACAAATGGGGTCTTGGGGCCCCTGAGGATCTGGAGTCCCGGTGCAGATGCCTGCCTTGCCTGGCTGGTCATGCAGCCTTGAGCATGAGAAGCCTGGGGGGTAAATCAGTATGTGAAGACTCAAATTACAAAATCTATCACTAGGAAACTTCACGACTGTTTATAGAAGTTGAAAAAGGCAGAGCAAGATATGCTTTGGAAATGTTTACAACGCTGACATCCTCAGTAAGTCAAAGTCAACCTGGCTCTGAGAAAAAATGTGCTTACCGGTAACTGTCCAGAGAAAAGAGAAGTACTCGGTAATTATTTTGGCAGATGAGTACAGCCTTCAAATGTCCACAAGGATGGTGTGAATACTACTGAGACAGATAAACTGAATTATTCAAATGGTGATGCTGTTCAATCGGTCTAAATAAATGAGAGTAGCTGTAGCTGGATCGGTCGACGTCTGATCGACAGATGCCCGGTTCTTCACGACCACATAATTTATAGTTCATTTTTTGAACTAGATGAAGACTTACTTTCATGTATTTTCTTACTTCTTACTTTTCTGAAAATTCTCAAATTCACCTGTTCAATCCCCAAAGAAGCGAAAATAATCTCCGGAACCTTTTCGCTCTTAAAACATTCGGATTCGTTCCAAGGACGGACCGGCCCAGTGTCACGCCATTTGCTGTCCGTCAAGCAACGTAACTATAGCTAACAAGCGTAGTCACTGCTGAAAATTTGTCTTTTTCTTACAGCTGGCATTGTGAATACTTTTGATGGACTGCGAGGAGCAGAAAGACACAAAAGCAAGTGCGCCATCAGTCGTCGACCGATATTACACACGATGGTACAGACCCGGTAAATAACATCTCGCTGAAATGTCTCTCATGTTAGCTAACTCAGCTAACGTTAGTTTAACCTGGGACCTCGGGGAGAGAGAGCACCAAATATTTTGATAATTACCCAGCGTACAGCCATTCATTAAAATGTCACGAATACGTTAAAGTTATTGTCGTTGTTTTATTTAGATATGAAGGGGAAACCATGTGAGGACCACTGCATCCTGCAGCATTCAAACAGGTAACAAGGGTGTGATGGGTAAACGGTGAAACCAACACCAGGTGGTGATAATTACAAAACGAATTGTCATTATTAAGTATGAGTGACCATTATTATAGAAACACCTGTGCTGCAATGCCCTGGGATAAATACTACTCACTTAAAATGTTCATGGGTGAACTAAAATATTAGACAACACCTTCCACAAATATGTTATGCAAACCAATAAAACAACATAGGCGATAACAGTTTATTATATACTAGAGTATACAGGTATACATTTCTTCTTTTCTGGTCATCCTGTGTATTTAGGTGATGTTTTATTTCCTGAGCCCTATCTGGATATGTGTAGTTTGGTACTCCCTATTAAAATGTTTTATGTCACACTGTTTTTAACTTGATTTAATCCGCACTCAACTTTTAAAGGCACGCTTTTAAATTTGTGTTTGTTCTCTGCAGAATATGTGTTGTCACATTAGCAGACACTCACCCGATCCTTAAGAATGGGCGGACAATCAAAAGCATCAATTACCAGATCAGTAATGGCTGCAGTCGGCTGAACAATAAAGTGTCTGGGAAGTCCAAGCGGGTAAATTCATAATTCATAAAGCTACAGATGATTTTGGTCTATGTGCATAAATTTGTACTCGTGTATCTTCACACATTTTTGAGTGGTCAGCTTGGCCTTAAATGCCTATCTGTCATTTTTTTCCCCCCATTATAGGGGGGTCAGTTCCTTACTGATTTCGCACCTCTGTGTAGGATAACATGCACAGATGAAACTGAATACACAATCTACAGGTGAGACAATATTTTGTTTTCTAGGCATACATTCCACATGCTTGCATGTCATGATCAGTCACACAAATCTCTCCTCTTTTTAGCTGCATCCGGGGCCGTCTTCTTGAGGTCAATGAGAGTATTTTAGAAACACCTACTCTCTTGCTGGAAAAGGTAAAAATACATTTTACACTGTAATGTTAATCATGTGCACATCTGGATACAATGTATGTTTGTCCATCTGTGAATTGAATCATGTTTTTCTAATAATTCACATTTTGCATCTATTAATGTAAATAGTCAGTGTTGCACACTATACTGTATGTCCTCTTGCATTACGCCATGCATTTTCAAATGTATTGTTTTTTGTGGATATAATTTATGACTGCATGACAGTTTCATGGTCATGAGAAACTGTCAGTTTCTCTACCACAATCATGCTTATCATATCTTATCAATACAAATGTTTTAATAGTGCTTTGTCTGTCAAATCTGAACAGCCATCCACTGAAGGATACATTGCTGTCATCCTGCCAAAGTTTGAGGAGAGCAAGAGCATAACGGAGAATCTTCTGAGCAAAGAGGAGTTCGAGAGCGTCGTCTCCAAACGAACTGTTGACCAATCACAACCCACGTGACGGGAGATCCACGTTTTTGCCCTATTTAAGTCAACTGTTCTGGGAGAGCTTTCCTTCCTTCCACTCCCACCAGGTTGGGTCAAGACTGAGGACATTATCCTGGAAAGTGACATTGATGTATGGTCACTTCAAGGGGACTATTGCATATAATGCAAGCTCTGCACTGTGCCTCAGACTATTACACATTGATTTTTATTGTTTCGGAAATTGAGGAAGGTTTCAGGTAGCGCTCAGCATTCGAGTTCTTCATTTATAGTTTGGTTTTTCTAATTTGAAAAAATGAGGAAATAGAGGAAAGCTTGACAAATTACTTGAAGTCTGTTTGTTAAATACCCTGAACTAATATTCAGTTTGAATTATTTTTATAGAATGTCAATAAACACAACCGACAGTGATATAAGAAAAATATTGTTTATTTTTTATGTGTCACTTTCATTAACCTTTCAGTTGTCAAAAGAATAGATGGTCCAAAACTAGATCTATGATTTCTTCACATCTGTAGTGCCACTACAATACCCAGCATCCTTAGCTGCTCTCACACTGTACAAAGCATCTCTAAAGCTTAGTGTATGTTATTCATTTCAGTCCTCACACCCTCACCTAGTACCAAAGCCATTACCTTAGGATACTTACTGTATATATATTTATATATGCTTCACGTACCATTTTATACATACCTTTTACCATTTAATACATACTGGCCTACTAGGCAGCTTCACAATGATAGTCTTCATAACAAGTACACTTCAAGGCTCCATTTGACACAGGTGCCAGTTCAGAATTATCTTTCATTTCTTTTGTGAGAAATAATGTATAACACTATACACAGAAACTGATTTAACAATACACAGGACAGTATAAAGTAAGGTCCTGACATCCCAAAAGCATCTTAGTGATGAGATTTATCTTTATCATCTGGCTTTTTGGAGAAACCCCCAAATAAAATAAAAATCTCCAGTGATGTACACTGAAGAGCTTTATATTTCATACGAATAGCAAGCTGAAGATCACAGCGTCTTCATGAGGACAATCATATTTGGCATTAAATTGTGATTTTTGCATTTTGTTACTAACATGGCACATGGGGAACATTTCATAGCAAACTCTATGGAAATTAGACATTAATCATATGGCGTGGTTGATTTTTAAAATACTTATTTATCCAAGTGAGATGCTGACTACAATGCCAGTGATCACGGACAGAATGTACCACTATGGCTAACATTACAGAACAAGTGTTAACATTACAAACCCATTGACCATAAACAAACACAAGGGTTTGGTGATGATGGCATCATGCATGGTGGGTGTTCAGCCATTTCACTGTTTTTTTCTTCTTCAATTTGGCTAACATGTGCAACACGTTTACAGTACACCACAAAGCAAATAGGCCTGTTACACAGAGGCACATAGTGAAGACAGATGTATGGCTGAGCTGAGCATCAAGAGGGGTTCTTTCCTGATTTCTGATCAGTTTATCAACTAAATATCCAAAGAAGTGATAAAAGTGACTTCAAAATCAGGTTTGTGTCAGGGCCCCCTCGCTCATTAAAGCAGCTCACTGCAAATGGCAAAGTCAAAGTGTTGGCTGATTGTCTCCATCTTGTGGATTGGGATGGAACTGGTGCTTCAGGTAACAAGCTACACTGGGGTAAAACTGCTCCTGGGCACAGAGAGCTTGGATCTGCCTCTTCCTCTGTGAACCTTACAATTCATCATGCAGACAGCAAATACAAACTCTGACTGACCCAGGCAACCATTTTCAGCCCACAGCTCTAGCCCACTCTCTGGTGGGT
This sequence comes from Maccullochella peelii, assembly GCA_002120245.1. Classification (NCBI taxonomy): domain Eukaryota; kingdom Metazoa; phylum Chordata; class Actinopteri; order Centrarchiformes; family Percichthyidae; genus Maccullochella; species Maccullochella peelii. The sequence goes on from LKNJ01000596.1 coordinate 43,523, forward strand.
GCATGAGGGTGAGGGGAGTGAAGTATATCCTGGATTACATGTCCTCCAGAAAGGTGAGGTTGGCTATGTGCTGCCTGCTCCAAGGGAGAATAGTGGACAAAGGAGGTGACCATTTCCTGGATTATTTGCTCTCCAGGAGGTTGAGGCCGGCCATGTGCTGCTCCAAGGATTTGACACCGAAGCCGTTGCTGTTCTTGCTGTTGAGAGCTCCCTCCTCTTTGACAGGTGTGGATGCATCCTGCCTCTCTCTCCAGTCCTGCGGGGAACCCAGGCTACTCCTCTCTGACTTGTACTGCGAGTGGACACAATATTTAGAGGAAATTAATGGAAAGAAACAAAATACGAAAATCGCTATCTTTTGAAAAATTTCACCTCTCCTGTGACATTTGTTTTATTTCTGTCTTTCAACTCTTTCTCTATCTCTTGTTGTTTCTAAATGTAGCACTTCGATAACTAACTTAGCTAACAAGCAATCAGTTCCACTGCCCCCAAGTGCAAATTTAATCATACTTTCTTGGGCTACATAAACTTTTCTGAGCTCTTTCTCTTTAGTTTGGTAGATTTCCATGTAGCTTTCCAAGCTAACACTAGTGTCAGTCATTCAGTCATGAGTCCTGTTCAGTGGCTTGACCTTTCTGTTGAGCTTGTTACAGAATGGGAGGAGGGAGAGGACCACAGTCAAGATGCTTCTGGTTGTCTGAATGGATGAGTCCACCTAGAGACAAAGAAATAAAATAATTTAAAAAATAATTAAAGAGGGGTGGCATGGATACAAATGCACAAAAACATACAAACACATCAACCAGGCAGCCTACCAACCACACATGCACATCACCATCATTTAGAATAGAACTTAACATTTCCTGATCAGTGCTCTACTGTGCCAACCCCTGACAGACACACACTCTCCTATTAGTGATGAATGGTAAAGTGAACATCAGGATGGAGAGACAGAGAGATGGGAGCCAATACATATCAAAGAGATGCTCATTAATCAGCAGAGGACACGCTATCCTTCATCCTGTCCTTTTGATTCCAACCTTCCCCTTTATTACAAGGTGACCTAAGGCAGCTCATCCCTACCCAAGATGGTCATTAATTCCTCGCAGACATTCATTAATCTAGCGTCCTGTGTTCGATAATGGTGTTACTCGCAGATCACTCAAAGATTATATCGTAGCCAGTAATGAAGTTAAACGGTTAGTCATGCTCTATTGTGTGGTCAATGCTTCATTGATGCCCGTCTGTTGTTGGGTCTGTAGTTTTGATGCCGTCAAAGATAATTATCCCTTTAAGAAAAAAACTACAGAAAGTGTGTTCTGTACAGTCTGTGTGATGTTACTACTTTAATGTCTACCAGACAAAACAGACTCAGGGCAAAAACAAGTCATCAATTCACTTTTTTTTACACATACACAACAGAGACACACAAGCGTAGTATGGGTACCTTCTGGAAGGTGGCAGTCTTGCCCTGTACAGGAGTCTTGGACCCCATCTGCAACTGTTGGCATAATGCCACCAGTTTCTCCATCTCTGTCATCACCGCAGACTTTTCCTCATCAACAAGCTGGAATAGAGAGAAAGACAGAGAGGGAGAGGTGTCTGTCAGGACAGCAGAGATGGTTTATGATGGTATTATCCAGGGAGACTGGGTTAATATGTGCACTGACAGATTTACTGGTATCACAAACATGAAAAAGGAGGATTAAATAAATTCAAATGTAGTGTTTGTGCTTTATGTAATCCCTCAACAACAGCCAGGTCATGATCTAAGTCCGTTTTCCAGCTGAGTTAATCCCTAGATCTCAGTCACAGGGGTCATCAATCTACTCCAGTTACATGCCACCATCGACCTAAAAACACAAGCTCTTTTATTAGCCATGCATGTAGCACTATGCATGGCTGACAAAAGTACATAAAACCTCTTAAACCTCTATTAAAAATGCTCGAGCTGATTTGCATAAACAGCCTCATAATTTAAATGAGGGCAACACAGGTGTGCTACAAGTGTGTTTGGTGCCAAAGAACTATGGGAGTGGAGGCTGAGACAGAGACTCCATTAGCACCAGTTTGTTTGATGTAATTAATCAGAAAGCGTGAGGCAAGTTGAAGAGCTGGGCCTCCTGATTATGAATTAGTCCCAGGCGGTCGCAGTCAACTCCCCCACCCTCATCCCCTCCACACATGCATATGTGCGCCAACATACACACCTACAGACGCAGCGGTGACAAATGGCGGTCGTTAATGGCTGTCAAAAAGAGCCATTTAATTAAACTTGGAGGACCTGGGAAAGAAGTTGGTGGAGGGCAAGTGGAATGAAGGCACTGAGGTTGCGTTTGTTTGTTGGATCTCAGAGAGGAAAAGAGGACAGTGTGTGACAGCCTTAATTTCCTGCTCTCGCTGTGTGATTTATAAGGCGGACCTGGCACTGTGGCATGTCAGAATGGGTGATATGGGTGTGTATGTGTGTGAGAGGCGTAACGTGGGTGGGGGCACAGGTGCCAGTGTGTGTGTGTGTGTGTGTGTGTGTGTGTGTGTGTGTGTGTGTGTGTGTGTGTGTGTGCATACAGATGGGTTAGCAGCTCACCCTCTGCAAAAGAAAATAAGCAGCTTCTTTTGTCTTTTGTTTTAATTTCTGATACTTATATATATACTGATTTCTTTAGCTTCATATCACTATAATATAGTCAATCAGATCCCACCAAAAAATATATTTCTTCATTTTATTGCTACTTACACAAAAGGTCTTCTGTCTTTTCTATAATACGCATTAGATTTCTGTTTTTCGAGTGCTAATGTGCAAAAATATTTGGAAAAGGTATCATATGAGCGCATTGTGATTTGGCATTCAGCCTTAAACTGTGTGCGTGTGTTCAAGAGAGAGAGAGGTATTTATTGCATTAGTATATATATACCTGAGTGGAAAAAGTGCGGAGAGATGAGCACAGCTGGAGGCCCTCTTCAGAAAGAACCTTAAAAGTGAGTCAGAAAAAACGACCAAAATCAAAGCACGTACGCAAATACAAGCAAAACTGTAATTCTTTTAACTTCCACTAGGCACAGTCAGTAAATATTATGAGAATTTACTTTTCCTCGGCTCTTCTTATCAGTATGCCTTCCCGTCTCTTTCCCCTATCGTTCCTCTTCCTCTCTTATCTCCCTCGCTCACCCAAATGGAATAAATCCTGGCTGACATTTTGGGCCCTGATTCTACAAATTACTGCACATTATTGGCAACGATCCCAATTCAATAGGATACACTCCTCAATGCAAACCTTGTTTGTTATCACCTCATGTGTCTGACGTGGCCAGGAACATACAGCACTATATTTCCACCACAATGATAAGTTCTAGTCATGCCTTGTCAGATCTGTGAGAGGGAAGTGAATGAAGGGATGCTGCCATTTACTAACCTATTGATTAACAGGTGCATTCATTTGCAACTTCGATAAAACGGGACAAAAACAGAACAGAAGGTGGAGCGAAGGAAAGATTAGCGAATATGGATGCACATACCTCAGCTTGATGAAAAAGATCTAGTGTTGTTTTCAGCAGCCCCTCCCCTCTGAGGAATCAATATGGGAAACAGAAAATGAGGAAGAGAAACATGGATGAGAAAGATGGATGAGGACAAAACACATCCACAGCAATCAACAAACACTGTAAATTAGATAAATCGCAACCATTTTATTGTCAGAATGAGCCATAGTCATGTCAACTTCGTCAGTGCCTCAAACTACGCCTGGTAAATATCGATAGCTGGGGGCTCTCATTAACACTAAGCCTCTAAAGAGATTCATGTGGATGCTTAAGAGGCTTTGCAGTGCTGAGCTCTGAAATGAATGAAACAGTTCAGCAGGCTGCAGATTTAAAATCGGAGCACGTGCGTGTCTGTGTAGTGTGTGGTACTGTTGGGGTACCTGGTGAACAGGTGCATGTTGTAGGCCATGCTGGCCAGGCTCTGGCTCTGTCGGACAATGTCGTGTTCCTGCTCCTCCCATTTCTCCACCTCTGTGTCCACATCTGACGACAGCAGACGGAGCTCAAGACCCAGCTTGGCCATGCTTGTCTGCTCCTGCGCGCACGCGCACACACACACACACACACACACAGAGAAAGACACACATACAAAGTAATTCTATAAGGGAATGACTGAAATATAATGGATGTCATTTTAGAAATGTACATTAGCAAACAGGGTTATTTTCATTTGTTAACACACTGAAAAGTTCTATAATCAGCATAATCCTGCTTCCTGTGGTGGTACAGCACGTGAAAAACTGCCGGCCCGCAAAATTGCAGCCTATTACCATACGGACACTATCAATTCTTCAAGCGAGTGACACAAAGTTTCCTGGAGATGAATATACTGCTGTCAGAACAAGGTACAAGACGTGACATGATGTATTGTGCTGAAAGCCAGAGGAGTTTATGGTGTGTGCTACCTCTGCATCCAACTTGACAGCCTTGGCAGTCTTCAAGTTAGTGAGTGAGTGTTTCTGTGGGAAAAGAGAGTGGCATTAATCAGAGGATTACAAACCATTGGATCATTGGAATATTTATGAGGATGGATGGAGTGATACTCACCCCGGGTCTAGGAAGTGACAAATAAGGTCTTTTGTCTCCTAGGAGTAGAGAGTTATTGTGATTATCTGAACACAAGGTCACAAAACAAATGAAAAACAACAATAATCATGTTATTTCTCTTTGAATGACTGTGTGTAGATATCCACACGTTTTCAGATAATTAAGGTGACAATTATGGTTATTCAGTAATTATGGTAATGAAATTGTTTTGCTTTTATCACTGTCCACCCTTGACACATTTTTATCTTTCATCACAAACAGCATGGTCCGTTTCAATCGACTACAGAGACGATAAACTCTACTGTCATGTTCACGGGGGAAGATTAGGAGAAAATAATAAATGCAAATCTCTCCACAGATTCCACAATCTTACATTTTAAGACAGCACGTTGGCTTCACGGGAATACAAATGTGTGATGGATGTGATCCTTTCCCCCGCTGAGCTGCACTTCAAAATATTTACTGCATTTTATGTGAAAGTCACATTCTTGAGGGCAACCACGTCTTGGAAATATGCCAAAACATCTTCCCCCTGTCTTTGAGATTACTCAGATGTACAGTGTGTGAAAGCACGGGTTTGATAACACTTAAATCTGTGTGTACACGGACAAATGTACAGTCGATGCAAATATACACACAGTCACACAGGCCTGAGTATCTTCTGTCTGAGTCTCTGTCAGTGAGGACACAAGCAGCTGATTTGTAAGAGGGGCCATCCATGATTTGGACACTTCAGGTAACTGGTACAATAATGAATAGAGAGAGAGGAGGAATGAATGCATGGGTGTTGACATTGTTCCTTTTACAAAATACTTCCCACAGTCCATGATGAATATATTTTAAACAATACGCTCATGCTTGCCTGAACTTTTACCTTCATTAAGGCTATTGAAGTGTTCGCGGTCAAAATGATTCACCAAGGTTTTATCAGTGAATGTGATTCTTTCAGGCTAACATGCCATTGACAGCACACTTTGCCTCTGTTCGCTTCTGCTTCTCACTCTTTCTGAAGGGCTTTCTGTTCCTCACATACGCGCTGACTGACCTACCGCCGCAACCCACACAAATGCACACGAGTATCCATTTACCGAACTAAAACACACCTCGTCTGCCTTCAAAGACGTCATTGATCTCTCTCAGCAGCAGGGCCATGTCACAGAGCTGCGACTCCCAGGCCTCGCAGAACACCTCCAGGTTCTCCTTGGCGATCTTACTGGACGGGTGAAGGGCCAGGGTCTGGGCTGCCGAGATGATCTGAGCAGGAGTGTGAAGAATTGTGACATGAGAAAAGTAATAATTAAGTTGGTCTGTAACCAGGCAGAAAAACGATGCCAGTGCAGCAAAAGACAGAGGAACAAAATGTGGCGTAATTCTTGTCCAGAACTGGGAAACTGACTGTGGTGATTTTCAATTTAATCAGATGCCGCTATTGATCTAAAAGTAAACCAAAGGGTCGTTCTACCATTGAAATTTAAAACACAAGGAAGCTGTGATCCCTTTCAAACTGAACCTCAGTCATTAATATGTCTAATATTAATGTTTTAACCCTGTTAAAAGATTTGAAAGCCTGTTTTCTTGATTTCTCCCATCTCCCTGGGCTGTGGGTAATAACTGGGCTACAGTTCTCTTAAAATAATCTTCTTTAATCAACACCAACACTGCAAGACAGTAAAACACCAACTTCACTCTCTCGGAGTTCACATCAGAGCATCAACTCTACTGTTACACTCACAAATGTCCCCCCGTCAAACAAAGGCTGGTAGGAAATAAAATGCTTATTCTTATGCTTATGCTTATTCATGTCCCCTGAGGCAGGGGACACACAAACAATAATATTAATACTCCTGTAAATTATAATAAAATAACTATTGGAGTAATAATACTAAAATGTAACTCTGCAACTCTGTGTCTCACAAATAATGTAATGGAACTGGTCCAACTAAAAATATATATTTTACCATAGTATATCATGTAGCTTAATTACACAACAGAAATTAGTCACATACACCAAAGAAATTAAAGTAACCCAAACACAATGTGCAGGGTAACTATGGTTATAACTTGTTCACACCCACAAGTAAACACAGCAGTAAAATAGGTATCTTCATGATTACTTGCCACACAGAATGCAGACTTCATTAAGAAAAACTTTTTGAATTTAGCTCAAATCTACTGTATATGGTCAAAAGGATTAAGCATTGGGCCTTTAAGGCTTTATCATCACCCTTGCGTTTTACCAAATAAAAGGATTAAGGTTGATAAGCACAACTCACCATATGTGTAACCAAGCTCAAGCATGTTTGAAATATGTGTAACATTATATAATATCTGCAGTCAAGTCTGGTGTCTAGACTCAATGGAAATAAGATTTCAGACAACTACATTTGACAAATATAATTTAAAAAACAAACACACACACCCAAGCACACACACACACACACACACACACACACACACACACACACACCACGCCCATCCCACAGTGTAGTATTTAATAGCCAATTACCCTCTGGGCCACCCCTCTATTACTTTGCGTACACACAGAGACATATCACCAGCGCCACCCCATACTGCAACGTTATTGATTTGTTGACCTTTGAACTTATGAGGGGAGTCATTACTGCAGAGTCATGCGGGGCCTGACATTAGCACCGCAGGACGGGAACATTCTACATTGCTGGATAATTACTGGCATGGATGGTTTTCAAGAGCAAACATAATTAGATCTGGGATAGGGGGACTAGGTGGACAGCATGCTCTCCGCCATCTTGAATGGTTGGCAAGTGTAGGAGGTAGACAGAGGAGACGTGAGGTAATTTGTCTATTTTCCGTCCCCATTGCATTGAAGTAGAATATTATTCAGGTTTGATTTCACTCCTAGACCACTGCGAGACCGGATTGATTCTATCAACATACAGAGTTGAATGGAATGACGTAGGTCTCAGGTTTAATTAAAGTTAACCTGTATGTCTTTCTAGACTGATCCCGCCTCCCCTGTTTGCTGCCATGTACACATCAAGTCAATGGGGTGTAACATCAAACTAACAAAAACAGAAATCCATACAGACAAAATGTTTGGAGGGTTAATGTTACCTGTGGACCAATGACATGGAAGGTCTCTTCAGCGTGTACACAGGTAATCTCCAGAGGCTCTGTCCCCGACACGTGGCACAGCAACCGACACGTCTGAGGTCAAAGACACAGCAAGAAAAAATGATTGACTGGAGGTGCTTCTGATGTTTGAAAGTTACACTGCAGGAAATTGATAAATGTTAACACTGACTGTATAAACACTGACTGTATATACTACCTTTCTACCAATTTTATTCTTACTGGAATCTAACACAAATTATAGGTGATCACAGTGGACAAATTTGATACTTTTAGAGGTTTATACAGTGACAGTCATTTTTCTTTGGTAACTTGAATTTAGGTGCATTGATGTTAACTACACTAAAACCTGTAGAAATGTATGTTTTGCATATGTGGTTTCAGCAGGAAGGAGAAAGAACTTTGTGGGTGTGGGTGGATACTGAATGAACGGCTGCATCTTGTTGCAAAAGGTTTCACACCGAAACAGCTTTTTGTGTACTTGTTATAAATTTCCCAAAAAGAGCACCTTTACTCTTACACAATGTCTCTTTTCAAACTATACTGTAAGCTTTGTTTGTTAGGGCCACGAGCAAAGACATGACAAAGCCTGCATGGTATTTCTCTGCTCAATGTTTGCATAACAAAACCACAGGTTGACTTTAATTTGGTTGATGATTTGAAGTGTATTCATTCATTAATCTAAAGCTATATGTGTTTGCTTGCATAAACAAGTGCTTGTGGCATGCCAACTATTTTGTCAAAGAAGGTAGACTGATTAGTGTGGACAAATATATGGAAAAATCTAAACTTCACTACAGATTTCTACTGGTGTATTTTTTACTAGCTGAACACCTCTACTAGCTGGCCCTACCACCAAACTTCTCCCAGCCTCCCTGCTCCCTTTGCCCCCACCTACCTCCACCAGCTGCTCCTTCTGCTCGGTGAGCTTGCGCGAATACTCCGCCACTGCCTCCAGGTTTCCCTCGGCGCCTGCAGCTTTGAGAGCCCGTAGAGGCAACTGCTCCCCGTGAACTTTGAGCAAGTCTGAGGCACGACTGACTGCCACCTTATGGAGCTGGAGGAGGAATCAAAGATTAAATTGCAGGATACGAAGAGACGAAAGATAAGTGAGAGGCAGGAAGAGGAGGAGGAGAAAAAAGAAGAAAACACAATGATATAATTGAGTTGACAGGTAAGTTGAGGAGTGATGTGAAAAGGAAAAGTGGGAAATCAGCTACAGAGGCAGAACATCCAGTGAGAGACATCCCACTCATGTCTGTGTCTCTCTGTAGCGCACATCTATTCAGACTCAGAGGGCGGACGGGCAAAGCAGAGACAGACTGCAGCTCACCTCACGTCTGAGGTCACTGACACTCTGGCATGTCTTCAAGATGGCCACCTCCATGTCCTCTGTGGCCTCTTTGGCATGGACAGACTGCTGCTCCAGTGACACAGAGAGAGGAAGAGGAGAATAAAACATGAGACCCAACGTGGTTTTTACAGGCCCACACACAAACCCACATTGCTGTGGAAGAGTATGACAATGCACTAGAAAAAGACTGGATTGGAAAATTAACTTGGGGTCTTAATAGCATGGTTTTTCACTTTCCAATTACATTTGTGACCCATTATGTTCTGAATATGCAAAGAAAGTCGGGCATTTCAACATGCAATTTTGTGTAATCAAATAAAAATGATTTAAACAAATTATTTCATTTAAATATTGCAGAACAATTTTCTAAATTTCATACTTTCTGACCCATAAATTGTTGGACTAAAAACAAATATATATTCTACTAAACTTGCCACAACAAGAATGAAGACCACAAATTGGACTGGGCAGAACACCCAAGAATATTTGCACATTCAGACGTGTTCTCTGCAATTTCAAAACATTGCACCGTTGTGCTCTTCAGTTCTCCAGGTGACCCTTCAATTGCAAAGGCTAGATGAGGCAATACTGTACAGCTTTGTGGCAGAAGTATCTGTGTGCTCTGAACACACTGAAAAACGTTAACAATGAGAAACTGCAACATAATGACTTGTGTTTCATAAGTCCATCACTTTTGAAGGCCAAGCAGACTCTGCTGAATGGCAGCAAGACGCGGAACACTACGTGATGTTTCTCTCTCGCCTGAACGAGCCTTAGTAAGGGTGGGTCGTTATGCTCTGTTGTTCCAGGAGGGATGTGTGCAAAGAAAGTGAGTGGGCAAAGTGAATGACTGGGTGAGCCGGGGAGAGGGACTCTTAATGTGCGTGAGTCTGTCTGTATGGATTTCTGTCTGTGTAGCATGCTGTGTGTGTGTTGAACAGACACTGCATGCCACACAAAAGAGTGTTCCCACTTGTATTTAAAAAAATATTACATTTTGTTTGTAACCTTGCCAACTCCCCAACATTTCTTACACTAACAACAGTAACCCAAACCACATCTCCTCCTCTTTGCTTGGATAAATGTTTTGCTCATGATCTTATTTTCATACTTTTCTTTTTTAAGTACCTCATCTCTAAGACACTTACAGATGAGGTACTTAATGTTATCCTTCATATAGTAGCATGTTTTCATGAATATTGCTGTAGGTGCATGTCCATCTGTGCACGCGTGCCTGCTTGTGCCAACATACCGCCTCAACCCAGGCGTGCACCAGCTGCTGAGTGTCCTGGCGCGCCAGCTGGCACAGACCTAGGATGGCCTGCCGCTGCTCGTGGCTGGTGTAGGCCGAATCAGTGAAGTCCTCTGTCCGCTCCACCAGCGCCTCCAGCTGGCTGCCCACACTCTGGGGTGACATGGAGTACAGGTTCTCCCGTAGGCACTCCACGCTGGACTGCAGGAGAGGGGGAGGGAAGGATTGTTGAGAAGTGAAAGGAAAAGACGGAGGTGGCAACACACACAGGAGTTTTACTAACCAGTGTCTTGAGGGGAAAACATAACTTACTATCGCATTATCATTATGCACTTGACCTCATCGTTAAATAACAAGGATTGTGGGATATGGGTTTAGCCTTAGAGCCACCTTGGGCCATCAGTGGTGCACAATAAATTCTACAAACTGCATCTCAAGTACACAAACATAAAAGCTAATGCATTTTTCCTGTTTTATCCTTCTCTTTTCTTTTTTTCATCAAAGATCTGTTTTTAAGAGAAGAAGCGGTCTCTGCTTATGTGTCCTAAGTTGACAGGTTTACATAAGCTTGTAGTTAAAGAGCTATGAAGCCATTTATTAAAAGCAATACACATCTCTGGGCCCTTTCATCAAAATACTTTCTTCCTCTTTTATGTCAATGGAAAAAAACCCTTCAAAACATTTTTTTTTCTTTTTCATTTCTTTCATTTGCCAGTGCACAGGGAGGACAGAGGAGATTAGTCATAGTGATGTAGGTTTAATGGTGATTCACACAATCGTATGACCCAAATTATAAAATAGACAGGCCTGGTCCTCCATGTTGATTCTCTGAGTTACATTTGAAGGTGTTTGCAACGAACACAGTGAATGCAAAAATGTTAATTCTGCAAACACAAATCAACACTCACACAGAGACACCACTAGATTGTAATTTGAGGAGTTTTGCTTAAAACTATTATCTTTCTTATCAATATGAATAGATTATGTTACTGCCATTTTTCAAAAGGCTGTGCTACATTGATTTTTAAACAGCTAAAAAAACTTGTTAAGCGTGATGCTTCACCCACAAGAGGATCATTACTTAACTTCACGGGCCAACACCCGTGAGACGAGCATCCCTAATCTTAAGCCTTTACCGTGATATATATCGACTCCTTCACTAAGTCTAATTTCAGATCCTACCTTGAAGTCCTTGATGCCGTTGTAGATGCTGGCAGGAAGGATCTTGTTCTCCCCACAGCTCCGTGCCTCAGTGACTATCTCGATGACCTGCTCCAGGGCACAGCGCATTCGGTGGAACACAGCGTTTTTGTTGATCCGCGCTGACTCGCAATCTGGGTGCCTCAGGCAAGTCTTTGGAAGGAATTCAATGTGAAATGTCAAAGCTTGTGCCCTGCTCAACTTCTTTGTCATGTTTTTTAACCACGATTATTCACTCTCTTTGTTTTTTTTTTTTAATGATTATGTGACTTTGAGTTTTGAGTATTACCATTAATGGCATTGGCATTTGAGAAACCTTGAAATTAAATAAACTTGACAAGGCCTTAAATCTTTAAGCTGGACATAATCCATAACCCTTGCCCAGAGGTCCAGTGTTGGTGTGCCAGCTGTTTACCTTGGAGGCTGTGAGGAGCATCATGGTGCATTTCTCCAGCACTGCTCTGGCTGCTGCCATCCGTGCTTTCTTCTTCTCATCCTTCAAGTCCTACAGCACACACACACACACACACACACACACACCAGATGGTAATGAGTGGCTTTACTCCAGTTGTAATTTCTAAGAACTCTCTGGGTGTTCGAGGGACATCAGAAGTATGCAACAAATCTCTTTCATGCTCGTATGATGGATATTTCTCTCCAAAGTTTACACACACACACGAAACTTCCTAGGTTAATTGTCATCTAATAAAAAGAGATGTTACTAGAATAGGAAAGAAGACACAGTGTGTATGACCTGCTGCATCCCCCTCCGTGCATTCCAAACAAAAACAGACAGCTGGAATTAGGTAGATACGGGATTTGAAAAATGCAGCTGAATCAACTCTCCCATCACTTAGCCATAGATTACAAAGACGATGTGATTATCTGTCATTATTTTTGCCTCTGTGCCTGCCTTGCTTCGATAGATGAAGATGGTAGATTTTCTAAAGAGCTGTGTGCTTGTGCCTGTGTGTGCATGGGAGCGCATGAGTGGGAGTGAATACGACAAAAAAAGATATAGGAAACAGGGTGGCAAATGAGAAGAGAGAGCATTAGCTGCAATGAGAAGTGTTGGAGAGAGACAGGATGTGTGTGTCAAAACTCAGAAAGAGGCATGGTCGATCCTCTCTCCCTGTCTAGATAGAGCAGCTGTTGCACTTTACATCAGCTTCTGCAGGCAAAGCGCTTTTAGTTGCAGAGGCTGAATGTATGCATCAAAGTAGGATTAGCAGTCCTTGACAGAACAAAGTTAGAAACCCTAAGTTGGACTGTTTTTCTGAAGCTTTGAGCAAAAGTTTTGTTTCGCACATTTGCTAGGGTATTGTTGATATATTGCAGAGAGTATGTGTCGCTGAAAGCATAGGTCAGTTCCTATCAACATTGAATCATGATGTAAACAGTGTTTGAGGAGTATGAGTCATAACTGACCTTTTTATACATTGAGACATGGATTAGAAAAATGAATAGATACAAAAAGAAATAAGGAAACCTTACAGAAACAAGTGACGCCTGAAGAAGCCTTGTAACTTTATTGTTTGATTTTTTTGGGATGTGTAAATATTTGATGCTTGAATTGTTGATTTGCCTGCACATTCATAATGTAAGTACAGCAGGTTTCCCAGTCTAATTCCACCACCTGCTTGCACATTCAGAATACCATGTTCGGAAAATCACTGCTTGTTAGAAGATTACATCTACATGAATAAACATGAGCTCAGTGTTGCAGAGAGACAAATTTCTGCATGTTCATGAACATCACTATATCCATGCAGCTTTTTGCCAAGTTAAACCACATTTACATTTCATTTATTGAGAGGAATGTATTGTGTGCTGATGATTTTGACATTCTTGAAACAGAAAAGGAGAGATTTGGTTTCTTCACATGCAACTCACGTTCTGTCTGTCTCCGGTGAGGTGGGCAAACTCCACCATCTCATTGCCAAACTGGCTGAAAATCTGTACAAATTCCTGGAAGGTGCTGACTCTTTCCAGATGGTCGAGGGTAACTAGGACCTAAGAGGGATGAAAAAATCAGAGTAGTGCGGTGAATGGCCACATATGGTTTGTGTTCTTCTAGTCCTTCCACACTGTAACAACCTATTTCTGATCTTGTGAGATATCAGTAAGAAGTGCAGTTGCTGAGAATAACATATAACATGTTTATATCCCAAGAGTGAATCATTACCTTACAGGAGAAGCAAGAATAAAAGTTATTGGACTAGTGATGTGTAATATATTTTTATATTTTAGGTATTTTTTTTGTAGTTTTTACATTCTATTTCTGTGTTACTCCAGAGCTCCTTTTTGTTTTATTAATGGCTCAATGTGATTTAATTCTATCAGTAATATCCTAAAATAAAACCAGCAGATTAAGCAGTTCCTAACCTGCACTTAAGTTAATAGTAGTCTATGTAGCTGCTAATGTAGCTGCTGAGGGTAGGCTAGCTGGCAGCGCTAACGCAGCAGCTTTTGTCCATGCCAGACAAAGAGGAGGAAGAGATGTAATTGTGTTTGCCAGTAATGGAGAACATGGGGCTGTCGACTGTCTGTCCAAACGAGGCTAACCAGTCATGATTAGGCCCCCTGTTTCCATTCTTGGCTCAGCCTACAGCTGCATCCGTATCACACTGTCTGGCTAAGAGCATAGCCAGGTACGATGGAGAGAGACAGTCTCTTGCTCTGTTTTTTTATGTGGTCGCTAAATGTGCTGCTTCCCTTCAATTACCTCTAGAGCACTCCTTCAGAGAGCCAGTGCTCTTAGGAAATAAAGGACTCAGGATGGAGTTTGCTAAGGTGTGTATGTGAATGCATGTGTGTGTATTTAAGAGAGTTTATGCATATCCTTAAAGGTTATGCCATCTTACATTTGCATGTCTCACCTTGTTGCGTGATGTGATTATCTGTTTGATGACGATGCGGTCAGCTAAGACCAGGACTTTAGTGACTGAGGAGAGGAGCAAGCGGGCAGCCTTCACCATCCCTGTCCTATCACTGAACACCGTGACACGTGCGTCTGACTGGGACGGCAAGGCTGATCCCACATCTGTCAGCTGGGCTATGGCATCACCTGCAAGAGAGGAAAGAGGGGTGCAGTTTGGTTCAGCAACAGAGCTAGACTGATAAATTGTACAGGCCAATATACTGTCTGATATTAGCTTATTACAAATATATTGTGTTGGAGTATACGGATGCCACAATCTGACTTCTGAAATCTATTTCTTCCCTGCTACCGATTTGTATACCTAAACTCTGGGTATACAGAGTATTGATCCCATACCAGTGCTCTTTTTTTCCCCAAATTTAAAATCTGTATAAGGCCTCCTTACAGCATGGAACTATTATATTGATCAAGACAGTTTATGTATATAGCAGTATACTGCATAAACTAAATTTTTACCATTTACCATCTGTTAGGCTGTTTGTATATCTGACCAAGTCTATAAGCTGGAAACCCAACAGATGATGGGTTATCTTTTAAATTATATGTCGGGTGATAAAGTATAAGATATAGTGATAAGTAACTTAGTAACTTAAATAGAAGTACAGAAATACTGTGCCTAAGCACATTTAGAATTTTTGAAACAACATTATATACATTACATAGCTTGTCCACTAGAAAGCACTTAAAAGTTTATTTTTCAACTGCAAAATGTCCTGATCAGTACAAATCTTCTTTAAAAAATGTATTGCTGATCAAAAATGAAAAAGGACTTTTGGTTGGACTTGAAGAGTTTCTGGCTAACTGTCAGATGATTCAGGAAGAATCTTCTCCCAGTTGGGGTGACAGGACCAGAACATGCCAGGGGGAGGGTTTACATATCCCATCTGGTCTGGGAGCGCCATGGGATTCCCTAGGAAAAGCTGCAGGATGTGGCTGGCCAGAAGGACCTTTAGGCTAATTTGCTTTGCCTGCTACCACTGAGATCTGGACAGAGGCAGAAAACCGAAGGATGAATGGTCAATTGATAATTTCCTAAATGCCCTCTAAGTTAGTTCAGACAACACTATGGCACACTGTTCTTCAAATCTGCCACACACTCTGGGAGAACATATCGTCCTGGACAGGATGAAACACAACGGTACTATATTCAGCACATTGGTACAAGAACTATGCCTGCATGACCCAAACACTACTGGCATTCTTTCTGGATGATGTGAGACATTTTTGGGGTACACAACTAAGGCCCTCAAAAACAATTGGTAACCATGCCAGAGCACATTCATACATACACAGAATATGCAAATGCAAAAATAAGTCTTAATAACTTTCTATTTTTTCTCTTTCTAACCTGTTCATCCTAGCCCCAAAAAGGGAAGAATACAGAGTTTTAGGTTGAATCACCAAAATAGTACCTATCAAGAGGAAAATGTCCAGAGTTAAGAGGGAGAGTAGGAGAGAAATTGCAGAGAAAGAGAGAGCTCAGAAAGGAGGGGGAAGGGGAAATAGCTAGGTCTCTATCGGGTCATGCAGCTTGGCTGTCTATTTGGTTTGGCTGGTCCTTTAAAAGAAGCAGCACTGACAAACTGATTGCATCCGACAGGCTGCTTTTCAGTGCCAGCTCCACTAACCAGTTAAAACATCTAGGCCTGGTTCACAAAGAATGCTGCTCAACCCCTGTGACACTACCAGGGTGGAAAGCAGAATAAATGCCAGAATATGGATGGTATGGACTGGAGTATGGATTTAGTGTAAAAAAGAGCTATTCCTCTGGCTCCTTAGCTATTATACGTACTTGTGACCTTTGTATCTTCTGTTCAATGTGTAAAGCGGTTTTGTTCCTACATGGAAAATCATGTATCAGGTGTAATGAATTCTGCTTTTTTTCTGTATGATACATGTATTATTCATAAGTGAAAACTTGAAAGGCCGATCCTTGATGTGTTGGTACGCCGCTTACAGGCAGTCAATCTTGGATGACTCAATGGATGGCAATATCTGTCTGTCTGTCGATGGATTGCGCTGAAATTTGGTATAGACATTCATGTTCCCCTCAGGATAAATTGTATTAACGTTGGTGATTCCTTAACTTTTCATCAGTTCAACATTTTGAATTGTCCAATCCTTTGGTTTATGTCCAAATGCCTTCAAAACGTATGACATTCCCATGAGCCTCTGCTGTACTTTGTGTTAAGTGCTAATTAGTGTGTAAACATCTCTGCTATACATCAGGATGTTAGGTCAAAGCACCACTGTGCCCCAGTGCAGCCCCACAGAGCTGCTGTAGACTTGTTTCTGTATCATTTATATATCATTCATGAGTGTAAACTTAAAAAAGGCCAATCCTTGATGTGTTGGTAGGGCGCTTAGAGGCTTATTCCTTCTTTTTTACCAACTTATTGCCCTGCACCTGCAGTCCACATGTAGCCCAGTATTAAAACACTCACATACTGTATGTTATATGGCTTTATTTTTATCCCACCATCTTATCTTGAATCTTTCTGAGGGAGAGAGTGAGACAGAAGCACACGAATGTGAGAATGACACTGAGAGGCTGAGTGAAAGAGACAGAGACAGAGATCCAACACAGATTGCCTTCACTGACCTGCCTCATTGGATCTCTCCACCGCTCTGATGATGGGTAGCATCATTCATTATTTCATTCATTATAGCACACAAGGCTAAAGCCTGCCTGATTAAACTCTCCCTGCGGCTAGGTATTAGAGAAATGTCAATCCTTCACTAACTAGCCCTTCTCTCTCCCGGAGACGTAAAGACTCTAAAAAGTCTTTCTTTTTCATCCCTGAAGATGTCTCCATCATTTTAAAAAAATGGTCAAAGACGAGACAAAAAGTTTTTTTTTTTTTAAATCGTGGAACACTTGTACAGTGTCAGGAGAAGTGCAAGGCTTGCCTCCCTAAGAGGAAAGTGACAACTGAAATAAATTAGTCGCAGTGGGCAACACACATATAGACATTTGCACATGCACACGCACACAAATGCACACATATACTTTACTTGGCCTTACCTTTGCACACACAGCCATTCACACGCACATTTTCTCTAGTCTATTTTCCTCCTCCCACCAGCACTCTCTTTGTCTGAGTTTTAGCCGTCCTTACAAATCGATGCTGTTTGAGGATTAAACGCTTTGCTACACAAGCTGGTTCCCCCAACATAAACCTTTTGTCACGCTGTTGTGTCTAAATTCTGATCCAATGAGACATTGTTTCCGCTCTACTTTGTAGAAGGCTAAATGATAAATAAAAGATAAATGTCCTTGTTTTGCCTGATAAGAAGTAAGTTTCCAGAAATAAAGAAGTGTTTAACCGAGCGAGTGGTGACAACAAGAACGTTTAGATAGGCAGGAAGATACAGGGTTTCAGTGTGTATTTTTAGACAGTGTGCAACTGCAAAATGTTACAAGAACGTGTAGAAACACAGAGAAACAAAACCATCACCTCTTCTTTCTCAGGTTCAATAAAAGCTGACAGTCCTGTAAGAGTGATCCACACATTCTTGTTTCTTCACACTGGTTGTCACTGTTTCCACCCCTCCTACAACCCTCTGTACCTCTTTGTCTCTCTGAGTTGTTTAGCCTACTGTTCCACACTTGATATATCCACACATCCATCTAAACAGATTCTCTTTTCAGAATCGCAGGCCGATGGGGCCTCTTGCAGCGCACACAGCGAGAGGCAGACTACACCCTGGACAGGTCGCCAGTCTGTCACCTAACCTGCATGTTTTAGAATGGGAAGGAAGCTGCAGCAATGCAAACATGGGGAGATATAAAAAAAATTCCACACTAAGGACTCTATGCTAACTTTATTCCCAAGGAGTGTGCTCCCAAATGAAAAAATGTAGGAGCACACCAAGAAATTTAGGAGAACAGTGAAAAATGTTCAAGTAACACCGAGTTTATTAACAAACAATGTATTACTTATACTGCATGTACGTACATGCATTTGTGCATGCTCCTTTTCCTTGTGAGCACTTATGATGTGAAAACCAGTGAAGGACTATGGAAGTGTAAGACCCTAGTATCTAGTGAAAGAGTGGAAACACTCATCACAGAAAACTCTACTGTGATTGGCACAATGCCGCTTGTGGAATGTGGGACTTGTAGTTTTTGAACCAGGGACGGATACACGATACACCAGCACCACACACACCACACTTTATGTAAACAAGGTTACTGAACAATATTTATAACAATAACTTTAGTAAAATAGATGTAAAATTGAACAGGGAGTGGGGGGTGGTGCTCTTAGGAGGAGGCTGGCTAGAAGGAGCCTCGTTAACATAGCAGGAAATGACATGTTGGTTGTGTTAATTTAACATTTTGTTTACTGTAATAATATACATAATTATTTAGTTATTTGTTTCAGAGTTGCACATCTTGCACTCGCCAGAAGGTGGCAGAAAATGACGTGTTAATGCGACAGAAAATGACGTGTTAATGCGTAAACATTGGTCGTGTTAACGTGCTATATTTTTAACCATTAACGCAACAGAAAATTACGCATTAACATGTCTTTTCTGGTTGTGGCCAATGAGGGACCTTGCACTCATACATATTCATGAGAAGGGTTGCCTCAAAGATGTCTAACAACAACACAAGGGAGCACGTTGTGCATAAATTAGCGATGTGGGCATCTACGCACCCGTTACAGGCACCTACGTACACCGCAAAGGAAATGACATAGTATGAAACGTAAGCCAGAGGTGTGT
The DNA here is from genome assembly GCA_002120245.1 of Maccullochella peelii. Lineage (NCBI taxonomy): Eukaryota > Metazoa > Chordata > Actinopteri > Centrarchiformes > Percichthyidae > Maccullochella > Maccullochella peelii. The sequence goes on from LKNJ01000596.1 coordinate 62,699, forward strand.
TTAGAAGAAGCCAATTTAGAAGGGGGGGTTACGGTTGGTTGTCAACTTTACTCGCACACTGTGCTCGTAAATTAGTTTTCCGGTTTGCACATATCTATTTTTAAGGGCAAATGTTGAGCTGTAGAGCCTTGATATAGAAAGGCCCAGCTAGCAGATTACAAACCCTAGAAGAAATTAGGGGTCCTGACCTCAGGTTGAGAAATATTTCTCAATGTAACACAGAAGCAATCTGAGGCAGTGAATATCAGGAAAACTACAACTCAACAACTTCAATCTTCTCTCGCCTGATGCATTAAGTCTCAGGAGCCTTCTATCACAATCTATTATACAGTTCTTTCCAAGCCAGCGCAGACACATCCATTCCCTCCTTCTACACAGCACCCTTGGGTGAAGAAGCACTTTTTTTCAGCCTTTACTTCCAACCTAATAACAACAATGTCTTTAGAACACTCCGGAGGTCCTCTGGTTTAATACTGTTTGACAAGCAGGCGACCCGGACAAATCGAAATTTGCTAAAATTTGATAACACTGCGAAGCCTGAAGGTGACGCCTGATGCTTTATGAAACTGTCACAGTTTGTCTTAACAAATAAACACTGATGAGGAGACAATAAGAGTCTTATTGGCTGACCAGCAATAACACCCTCAATGGCAATGTGTGAACATCATAAAGCCATGGCCATGCTTATGACAGGAAGATCCAATATCCACTATGAAGAAGCCTTTAGGATGAAGCACCCTCACATAGTTTTACAACATAAATCTGTGACCACAAAATAAGTGCCGTCCCTATCTCCTCCAAAAGAGAAACACTCGACAACGTGTTGCAGCAATTCAGTGAAATGCCGAGTACATAATAAGATCCAGCCACAGGCACCTACCTGCTTTGCGTGCCTCGAAGCAGGCTTGACCCATCTCATCCTTCAGCTCTTGGTTCTCTGTGGCGATGGCCTCCCCGACGGCGACAAAACGTCCCACAGCCACGCTCACTGCCTGACCCACCCTGTGTATGGCTGCCAGGGTGCGCTCTGACTTCATTGGCTTGTCTTTATGATTGATCAGAGTGGTGATCTGCAGGAATGTGTGGAGAGAGAGAAAAGGAGAGAGTCGCACATTATTTATATGTAGGAAGACACATACTTGAAAAAACAAAATTTAAGTGAACATTTACAAACTTGCAGGTAAACTCAAAACTGTCAAATGACCTCTTGATGACTGGATTACCTGCAGGGTTCACTACAAATTTGTTGTTTGGTTCCAAGGTAATGGTCTATAAATATTCCTAAAGAAAAAAAAAACTAAAAATAAGGCCCACAACCATATTATTATACAATATAGGGCTGCAACTTATAATACTTTTAGTATGGGTTAATCTTTTGAATTTTTCTATTTATCAATTACAATGATTAAAAAAAACCCATATACAAGCAGCAGATATTCACATTTGAGAAGCTGGAAACACTGTTTGATAAATGACAATTAATTGATTATCAAAATAGCTGATCAATTCTTTTGAACAACGAATGGACTAATCATCAGTTATTTAACTCCTGCATAGTTAGGTACTTTATAGTTACTTTTCCAGAGACTCATCTAAAAGCCTGGGGGGAAGATAAATGACTACACAGGTTGCATGGCTGCACATTGCCAATGAATACAGAAACATAACTTCTTGTTCAATAGTGAAAGTATGCTGCGATTATATCCAAACAACATCTTTGACAAGAGAGCATGTTGAATCTGGAGCACGCACTCCATTTGCTTATCAGGAGAGAGGGCTTTCCTGCCTGGACAGCTACAAGTGGAGATAACATTTTGGAAGACGGCACAAGGATCACCTACTATGCGTTTCAGAGAGAGAAAACATGTCTGCAGCACAAACACGCAGCCAATCTCCTACACCCCTTACAAGACAGTTCACAAAATTTAAAAAAAGAACAGCAACAAACACAGCAGATGGGACATGCAAGCATGTCTTCTGTGACATATACAAGACCACTGGGTACACTGAAACACACAAAACTCAGGCGGGGCCTCTTAGTGGTAATTGAGGGTATCAATTATGAATGGGTAGAGCCAATTATCATCAATTATTTATTGATTGCTTCCACTCTCTCCAGCTGTTATCATTGTGTGTGTATGTGTGTGTGTGTATGTGTGTCAATCCATTTTGGGTCAGAGAGTGGTGGGTGGTGCTTTTAATTGGTCCACAGCTGCAGGTGGTCCAAGTGGGGAATCTTATACAGTAAAGTCTTTGTGTGCTACAGAACACATGCTGGTCCTGCTGAGCTCAGATTGCTGTTCGAACGAGCAGCATCCCGACACAGGAATGTAACACACCAGGCTGCTGCATTGTTTTTCACAAAACAAATCCAAATGAAATCCTTTGAAATGTGTGAAGGTATATTTGATAGTCTATAACACAATTAACCCTCATGTCAACTCGACATCTTTGTAAATGAGGGCCGGCTCAAGTTTAAATAAAGGCAATATATGTCATGAGAAGTTGACAGGATTGCTATAGATCAGCACCTCTCCGGTAGCAAAACACACACACACACACACACACACACACACACACACACACACACACACACACACACACACACACACACACACAAAGAAACTGGCCAGACTGTGGCCAAACATGACATTGAGGTTTTTGTTATCTGGGTCCTTGGCTTGCTTTGTAATCAAACAAAATGCAATTATCTAGGGAGATTAATTTTCTGTCAATTGACTAATTGTTCATTTTAGTTCTACATTCAGCTCAACAGTATATGCGACTACCAAAAGCAGCCTTTTGTAATAATTTACATTACTGATTCAACTGTAGATTATTTTCTTGAAATTGTTTGCTCCATTAAAATGTTAGAAAACTGTGAAACATAAAACAATATCCTAGAGCACAAGGTGATGTAATTAAATGTCTTGTTATGTCCAACCAAAAGTCCAAAAAAATATTTAATTTATTATAATGTAAGACCAAGAAAAGTATAAAATGTAAGAGAATTGTGAAATACTGAAAATAGTGGGAAAATTTCCATCACAATGAGTTCAAATGTCATTATTTGTCTTCATAGATACGATCTCCAATGGCACACCACAAAAAGGAACCTATAAACCTGCTGCCTCCTGACTGAATGCCACAACTCTAAATTAGACTGAGTCAGCAAACCTCTTGAGCTGCTGCCCTGTGAGACATGATCCACATTAAAACTGTACATCACACATCACCCACACTGACAGTTTCATCAAGTATCGTTGAGTTCCAAAGTTCTTTAAAGTGATTTTGTCCAACACTGCTTAAGTTGTTTCACAGAATCAAGCCTCCATGCTCATTAGCACTGTGCAGGGCAAATATATGACAGTGACAGAAAGAGATTGAGAGACAGACAGAGTGAAAACGAAAGAGGGTCAAAAGTAGCACCAAAAGAAAAACTGATAGATCTTCCTGTGTGAAAAAGCTTTTTCCACCCTGCAGCAGATGAGCGGGGAGTGAAGTCAGTTTAACAAGTTTAACACAGTGTGTCTGTGAAAGACAAACAGAGTGAAAAAGTATGTGTGAATTACAAAGAGAGACGGAGAGGGAGCAGAGAATAACCACTGCCTGGGATTTCCTCCATTAGGGATTACTAGGTGGGTACATTTACTGGGCTGTGCAAACAGGAACAGAGCAGGGTGGAGGGAACATAATATTGATACAGTGCAATCGCAGAAGAGAGGCCATTGTGTTTGTGCATGTATCAAAGGAACTTGTGTCAGTGAAAAGAGCACATTGATTTTACGTTTGTTAGTGAAACATTTCAGAATCAGTGAAGTTCACACTTTCTGTTCAGGAAGACAGTATTTCTTATTAGTGCTGGGTATCGAGTGAAATTCTTTGATAGCATAGTGAGTTTCTTCTTCAAAAGAAGCCAAACTTCCCCAACATAATCTAAATGGTTAAATCATTATTTAAATCAGTAAATATCTGACCAGTGAATAAATAAACAACACTAGAAATAAGACCAGACATTCAGTGCTAAACATCAGTACTTCAAAGACTTTGATACTCTATGGACACATTTGGGTAGATACCAGAAAAATATTGAGGTTCGATACCCAGCTTCACTCCTTATAGACAGCTGCTCAATCATTAAAGCTGCCTTCAGGCCGAAGGTTAGGAGTGTACTGTACATTTCACAGCAGTCTACTCATTTAAAATCTCTCTACTCAGTTCATTCTTCATCTCTCTGTTTCACACCCTCGCCGTACCATGCTGCTGCGCTCTGCTGCACTCCAGCAGTGTTTGAATGCCAATGAGCACTACCGACCAAGCAGCATCCGGCCCAAAGCCTCCAGAACCCACCAAGGATTTACACAATATGAAATCCGTGAAATAAGCACAAATGTTGCTTTTAGTCAGACCTCCAACAGATTTGTTTATTGACAGGCCTAACTGAACACGTCCAGGACCTAAAATAACATAACTCCCTCCTGGTGTGGCTGTGTCCCAAGTGCTATATCGGCTTGGATACAGAAGGGTTTGCTGTGGAGAAAAATTACTAAATCTACTATCTAATGTATGTAGGTCTCAACATGGAATCTACATTCTGGTATATTCATTTGTCCCTTGTTACACTCTTACGTTACTTTGAAGGATTGATCAAACTCCCTGACGTCCCTGATTTGGGAGAAAACCTCTAAAAATGTCATATATCAGGACATAAGTGAACAGTGGGAACCCTGCTCCTGCTCCTACACACACAGCTCTGTATATAATCTCTTACAAAGTCTCTCTTTCACTTTCACATTAACACAGCAGAGCCTGTCCATCTCCTTCTTATTACTTTCTCCCCCGGTACACAACCAGTCAATTCCCAGCCATCCACCTCTCATCTCTTTGTTGTCCATAATTAGGAGGACAATTACAAGGCCATAAAAAGCGACATCAACAGCTTACTCTGAGCAACACAATACACCAACAGAGCCCACCCATTGGTTAGCAGGAAATCTGGACTAACACCTCAAGGACACAGTGACTGACTATAAATCAGAGGGTAACAAAAGCTGGAAACATTTGTGGCTGCCTCCCATGACTACTGGCTGAGTTTCATTGAATGGCTGCGCTGGGAGATAGTTTGGTGTTATCAGAGTCATTCTTTCTCCCTGCTTGTTTTTTTTTCTTCTCTGTTCTGATTCTTGGATTGTGCAGTTGTGTCTATGTATAGATGAATGGGTGCGTTTGTGGAAGAAAAATCCAGTTTACTCAAAACAGATCAATTCAAAGCCTTTTTTTCCAGTGACAAATTTGAGTCATTCTTGTCATTTAATAACTGCAAGAAATTCTTTGAAAAACAAAGGCAGTGAGATAAAGGTTTGTGTGAACAAGCTCATCCTGGAGGCCTTACGGGGCTTTTATTAAACACACATTGTAGCCATTCATCACAATAATTGCTTGCTTGGCAAGTGTTATATTGGCCTGCTTATTTGTCGAATTTATATCTGTGATTCCTTTAAGCTTTACTTTAACTCAAAAAAACCTTTTTTTTTCTCCAGAGTAAAAAGATTGAATGTAACATTTAGATAAAAAAGAAAGAAAAAGAATCCTAGCAAAGGAACTCATCACATTCAGCCATTAGCAGTCAACCTAAAGGATTTCCACTCGTGTGAATGTGGGGGTGTAAATCAAAAGAGAAACATTATCCATCCATCTAGTGACAGCACAGTTCTTTTTTTTGTCTACTTAGGCGTGTGTTTGCAGATACAAGTATTTACTTTCCTGCAGTACTGCTGTATGTATGTGTGCTTGAATAACCATGATGTGTATGTGCAAGAAATAATTGGACAGTAGTTTGTGCAAAGAGCAAAAGACGAGGAGGAGAGAAACAAAGACAGGTTTAAAATCTTGTTGGTGTTTACTTTCTGATCAGAAGAAACTGTCAGCATTATTTTGTCTGAGTGAGTTTCTGTGTTTGTCCTTGTACACCTCAGACTGTCGCTCTCATTACACACACTCTACAGCATATGGATCACTTTGTTAATAAACAGGAAAAAGAATACTCCCAGGTCTCATTTTGGCTCATTACAGCACAAAGGGATCATTGTTGCTGGGAGAACTGCACCCGAAAGGACACTCTGAAAGTTTGTCTTATCCATGTGGATTTCTCCTGGAGGCTTACAGACATTTTTTTTTTGTCTTCCACAGAATCTGAACTATGAGTTTCTGTTTCTGTCTTTATTGATGCAAGGAAAGTCGTGGCTGGCTGTTCGCAGGGGACTGCGAGAGAAAAAAAAAACATAAGAGGAAAGGGATGAAAGTCGTACTGAACATGCACTTTAATGGGTGAGCAAATTCCTTCCAAATTGGCCACAAGCAGAGGGGAGTTCAACGCTGCGCTGGTTGACAGCCAGACTGGAGCAGCGATATGAGGAAATGAAAAGAGAGGCAAGGGAGTCAGGAGGAGAACGCATACAGATAGATGAGGAGAGGTGAAGGGAGCGAGAGAAAAAAGAGCAGGACTTGTCACATCTACATCACACTTTACCCTGTCTTGTTTCTTCCTCACTGTGTATCAAGCACCATTCTTCTCTCTTTCAAACTTACCTCCCTTGTGACTTCAGCAGTCTCCGTCTTTCTCTCCCCACCTTCATCCATCTCTCCTCTAGCAGTCTTCTGTGCGCAGTGCTTCAAGTCTATCCCTAGAGCCATGGTGCTGCGGTACAGTACAGTGTGATACAGTACAGTTGCAGCTTGTGATGTTTAAATCTGCATCCTTTGGGGTATATACTGTAAAACCATGTGCACAGAACAGCAGAAATAAGAAAGAGTAGAACTGCAGCACCATCCAACTCTTACACTGCAAAAATGTATTAGTCAGAAAGCATATGCCCTTTCATTCCCCAATGAAGTGAGCTAATTTCGAGGGCCCTAATGTCAAGTGCACAATGCACTCATTGACAACAATTTGACAAATTGGTCCAAACAAATGTGGCCAGTTTTCTGGACACAAAGTTGTACACCAGTTGGTCATTACTGAACAAAAACATTAGTAAAACACACCGGGCCAGCGGCCAATTTACATCCATATTCTGAAACAATGAGACATGCCCTCATCTAGCAAATGTAAGCTGCACTCATTTTATGCTCTTTCTGCTGCCTACAGACACAATGGAAAGAGTTACAGAGTCAACTAATGGGAGCAGAATGCAAGTTTGCTGGGGTACCTTTTTAAATTAGAACCACAAGGCAGCAGTTCAATTTAGCATAAAAGCTGAGCTGAACCACATCCATATGTAGTCTTGACTGGTCATGCGTTCTCGAGGAATTAGATTGCATATGCAGAGCTATTTTTCATTTGGTACTCCCTCACACACACACATACCTGCAGAGACATTTGCGCACACACTGCAAGTGTGTCCGAGCTGCCACCGTAAGGAGTTTGGGTAAATTTTAATCTTGATACAGTTTATAAAAACCTTTAGGCTTTGACACCAAACCAAAACCACTTTTGCATTTGGGAGAAGTAACAGAAAAAAGCAGAAACTCAAGAATTCTGCTGCTTACAGAAGTAAAGAATCAAACCTGAGACATCCCAAAGACAATGTTGCTGTTTAAGTCATATGTGGTTATTTTCTCACATATACATAAGACAGTAGATACACACAAGCATTCACACACACAGTAAGGCTGTCTGAATGCACACAGCTGTTTAAAGAGAGTATAGATAGATAAACAGTAGAATAAAAAGAGAAAGTATGTCTTATCAGCACACACACACTATGCTTGTTGTAATGAACCTGCGGAGGTCACACAGAAAGCATTATACTCCTCTAAATCTTTTCCTGAGACAAACTGACCTCAGATCAGTCTGATTTGGGAGCCCTACTTAGGCTCACCAAACCAGTGATTGCAGCCTCTAGGCCTGACACTATAAGGCTGCATCCAACTAGTGAAGCTCACTTTCCCTCTCTACCTTTTCCTCATGCGCAAACACACACACACACACACACCTAGCTGAAGCGCCAAACTTCCCAGAGATAAAGTGCAGTGATTTAGTATAGCTGTGGCTCTTCGGGTAGATTGAACACAGATGTTTTTACCCAGCAAGAGAGGTAATTCCGGAGGAAAGATCACTGTGTGCCTATATGACCACAAGATGATGAGGATAATACCAGCTGATTTCCAAAGAGAGAAGCGAGGGGGGGGCACAAAGGAGGTGATGGATGTGGGAAGACTACAGAGACCAACAGCCATGGAAGTGTAGCCAACAGATTAGCACTCTTGTGTATTTATGCCCAAAGGCTATGTGCTTATGTCTCTTTGAGACTGCACGATTTTCATTAAGTCATTATTGAACTTTAACTGCAGTTGCATGAGAACACTGCTTTTCAGTTTTTGATTTCTCTTCTTCATCATAATTATCACACCATTAGTTTAATGTCAATAGAAAGACTAGCTGGTGAACATATTGGAGCATTTAGCAGCTGAAGAGCCAGATTTGACCAAATGCAGAGCTGGAATGAAAGTGAATATTGGGCTTCCATTTACCAGGTGCCAGGTGAAACATGACTCCAAATTAATGCTAATGTTGCTAATGTGTAAACAGGCAAACATTTGCTAGCAAATTGGAGATATAAGAGTTCATAAGGTGATAATATGTTGCTGTTGTGTTTACAGGTTGCTTCTGCTATACTAACTGTTTCAAAAGAACTCGCAACACTGTACAATGCTCCCTTTCAAAAACAGTTTTTCTTTAACTCATTTAGACAGAGTACAGTGTTGTGAGGACAGGTTGGCTCTTCATCAGGTACCGAGGCAATAGTTGAATTATTTCCCATGGTATTGAATTATTCACATTTCAAACTGCTAGCGGAGGAATTTTGCTAGTTTTTCAAGATTTCAAGAATTCAAGATTTGTTTCTTGACGACTCAGGTCATTTTAAATATAGCATTACCCTTTCTTGGGTACAGTAGGTCTTACTCAGTGCATGTAAGTGCAATTAGAGAGTTATTGTTGCTCAAGTGAGCTACAGTATATTTGATGGTTTTGTTTGCTCTTCAGTGTCACATTCTCATGTTCCATGTCACTCACAGCTGGCAACCATGCAATGCGCCGAGCCAGTTTTCACTTTGTTTGACTAAAATCTGGGCTGCGGACAGACACAGTAAACATGGTGGGTGAGAAAGCAGGCGACATGTGACAAAGGTTACAGATCAGAAGACGAGCACATGACATGAACCTTAGCCCACACGCTCATTTATGCCAACAGACATGCAGCCAATGAGACAGACAAGCAGGCGGACACTGATGGAGGTAGACACAGAGAAGTGGGGGTGTAGTGAGGCTTTCAGATACAGACACAGGCAAACAGAGACAAGGGTTGACGGACAGTAAAGACAACCGGAACGGCATACGGGCTAGCAGTTGAATGAGTTTGGATTTTTAGATTTTTATCAGATTGTACCCCATTGGAGTTGTATGAGAAAAGGGCACTGTTTGGCCTTCAAGCTCTGGCTCAGCAATCACAGCTGACATTTGAATATGTGGACAGGCAGACTGAATCCACAGTAAACATCAGTGAGAAGGTTATAGCTGATAAATAATAACTAGCTGCGTCCCAGTGCCTATAACCAACTACTCAAGAAGGACAATGACCAACAATAGAGTATCATGTCTGTTTAGTGACTCTGAATGACACACAGCGGGTCTTTTATAGATGCACTGTTGAGGCCTTTTAGTCAATTGATGATTTTCGATTACTTGTGTGCCAGTTATAGCTGGGTAGTGAATTTTTGATATCAAGTGCCAATACAATTCTTTATATGTTTTCTTACAAAACCCTTTCTGTATTCACCAAAAGAGGCAATCTTCTTAAAAGTTGAATGTTGTCTGAACACAAGCAGCCGCACAAGAACATTCCCTACATAAAACAGTCTATAACTGAATTTCTTTTTAATTTAAATCAGGATTTATCTGACAGTTTCCGATACTTTGTGCTGCACATTTCTGTCAGTAGTTAATGAGTACTGAGGGGTTCGATACCCAGCCCTAGTGCCACAACATGCCATTCACACTTCCTGACTGTTAACTGCACATTACAAGTGGTGAAAACACAAACCTCGATCTGTTTTGTTCCTCTATTTGGGAAACAATTCTTCCTTTTTTTTTTTTAAAGAACTCAAGTTAGGTTTATGATGAAATATGTCTCCATTCTCACTGTGAACAATCACATGTGCCTCCACTTGCGTGCTGCACAGAAAGAGGCCATGCATAGGCTTTGCTGTCTAACTAGTATGTTAGCAGATAGAGTATTGTGGTCCTGGGCTCTGTTCCAAAACATTATGCCAAGCCAGTACTAAGAGGCAATGTATTATGTACAGTGCAATTTTACTAGGCTACATTTCACTATCTATATTATTCAGTGAATAAAACAGTTTGTGTCAAGTAAAAATGTTGTAATGGAACCTGTGTTCAGAAAAACAAATTTTTAGCAAAGTAAGCCACTCATGTTGTAGAGGCACGCTCTTTGTGTGTTGCATGTGAGACTGGACCCTGACATATGGAAAAGATGGTAAATATGACCCCGGTTCAAACATGTTCCTTGTTCCTATGACCACTGTGGCATGTCAAGGCCGTGATGTCTGCATAGTTGCATTGCGCTAGAGTAGAGAGAAGACAGCCACTGAAACACAGACAGACAGACAGACACACACACACACACAGCTTGCAGTCAACCAAGCACAATACCGCTTTTCATTCCTTCTTGCTCACGTAATTCTCTGGATAGTAGGTTGGAGGGAGGGAGAGAGACACAGAGACAGACAAAGAGAATGCCAGGGATGGGGTCAACCAAGGAGAGGAGAGATGTGCCCTGAACACAACGTGACTGCCGGGTCAAACTCCCTCAGGCTGTCTCAATTGTTCACCTGCACCTTCTCCAGTGTACCTGGGGATGCATCTAGGAATATACTGTGGGGGTCAGCATCAGATACAGAGCACCCCGAGGCGGTGGCTCACCTGGGCCTTGAGACCTACATGCACCAAGCTTTTCAAGCTCTGACAGTGTCTTCTCTGTGCTTAACCATTGACTTTACTGAAGACTGACTGGTGCATATACAGTATATATACTCTATATATCAGCCTTTCAACTTTTGATTTATATGAAAATTATTTATTTTATTTGGCAGTCATGACAAGGGCCCTTCCACTGAAATGGGTATAAATTTTTACTGGTGTCAATACAATACCCAAGTTTCATACTAAAACAATACTTTTCTCCATACCTTGGCTTGAGGAATATAAGCATGTTTTTCTACCAACCATTTTTTTCATTTAACAAAATATGCCACATTACTCAATGCATCAGTGTTTGATGTTGTCTTAAAGGAATAGTTCGACATTTTGGGAATTACGCTTATCTGCTTTCTTGCTGAGACTTAGATGAGAAGTTCAATACCACTCTACAGTTTTCCATCTTTATGCTAGGCTAAGCTAACCGTATCCTGGCTGCGGCTTTCGAACACATGTGAGAGTGGTATCGATCCTCTCATCTACATGTTGATCTATATGCGTGTTTCACAAAATGTTGAACTATTCCTTTAATATAAGCAACAAAACAATACTTTAGCTAAAATAAATACTAAGTCAAAGTGTAAAATTAGCAATGGATCCTGATTCCTGGATTACACCAGAAAATATCTGTTTGAAGAATAAGTAAAAAAGACCGAAGAAGAATCTGACCAGGCTTTCGATGCCAACTTTCAGTATTTGGCAGTTTACAATTACTCAACACATTTTTACTCAATACTCAAACAGTATTGAGGTTCCCAATACCCACTGACACTCATATTCTTATTCTTAATCACTATTCCAGTACAGAACGGAGATTTCAGCTGTTTTCACTGTTTCATGGTCAAAGGAATAACATGATTTGCTAACTAAACTGTCGTATGTGTTCTCTTTGCAGTTAAATCTCTGCAGGTGACTGTGACTTTCCCATTAAACCTGAGGTGGCATTTAACCCTTGAATAGTCAACAGAAATGTTTGCTCCAGGCTTTTCGTATGACTCACAGCACAGCAACATGTCAAACACTATACTCTTTCTCCCCTGTTTCCGCTTCTGTCGCACCACAGCACAACAGCAAGTGCTGCTGCAGTGTGCATCATCATTTTTTGTGTGTAAGAAATTCAGCCTTGGTCAGATTAGCTGACTCACCAAGGAGCCCCTTAAATATAATGAAAAATAGATATGTTTACTGAACAGAGCACTTAAACCAATTTAACAATGAGTATATCAATCAAAATATTTTTAATGCTGAGAGTGCAGACTTGCACTCTAACTTTTTTTGGCTGAGCCTTTGAAACAATGTCAAAAGCAGATTTCCTTGAATGGAATGTAAATCATACAATGCTACAGCAAGTCAAATGTTGGTTGTGTTACATATTTTGAATCTGTTCTGCCTTCAGTTGCTTCTTCTGCAACTGTTACGGTATGATTGTGAAGGGCAGTTGGCTCCATATTTCAGCAATCTGACAGTCAATCAGCTCGACCTGCCCACATGTATGCAGAGAAGCCAAGACAAAACAACAGAATGGATTGTAAGGTTGGCACACCGTGCAAAAAACCAATAAACTCAGCTCATATTTTCCAAGGGACCATTCACTGTCAAATAAACGACAAATATAATCCCACTTATTGCCTGGTATTACAGCTTGGCATCGATCCTTGGTGCTCTGCCACGGTTCAAGTGTTCATAGCCTCTCTCTGAAACCTCTCCGAGGCGGATTTCCAAATAAAGGGACGGAAACATGGCCCAGGGTTTCCAGATTACATATTTGTGATTGTTTCACATGAAGAGAAGTATTCATCTTCGGGGCTTGGCAGCAGACTGGCTTACCACTCATGTGCCATAGCAGGGTAGCGTTTCCACTCAGGAAGTAGAAGCTAAAAAGAAAGCAGAACAGGCTGTGTGCTACCTGGTACTCCATCATGGCTGTCAAAAAATAATGGGAAATCAATCTAAGTCTTAAGTGGGCACATTGAGGGTGCTGAGTAGAGCGCTCTCCAGAGTCATTGACCTGAGCTAGTTGTAGTTTACTCTATGACAAATTTTGACAAGCAAAATCAAATCACTCTTTATTAAAACAGTCATCTTTTATCAGTAATACACTTCTATTCAAATGCTTGGTTCCCATGTGCATGAAGCCATACTTGATATCTGAGTGGATGTATTACTCATTGGAATAAATAACATATTATGGGACCCCACTGACCTGGTTTGTTAGTGCACTGACAGTAACAAATAATCTACAGTGTAATCATTCAGGCTGATATGAGGTGCAGGAAGCCTAGAGGAACCAGCAGCGGCTGATAAGAGAGAATGATAAACCTGGGAGAAAAACAGATGGACAGCTGTGATGGAGAGATAGGCGGGAGAATGGCAGAGGGCATACAGTAAATAAGGAAAGAGGGTGGACGGCTAAGACGGAGAAAAAACAGAAGGCATGGCTGAGAGGAGCTACAGAGGAAACAAAGCAAAATGAGTCTTTACCAGCTCACTCTAGAGTATCTAAAAACTTTTAAAGAAATTGCTCTCTTTCAGTAGAGAGTAACACTGGGGATAGACGAGATGTGTGACCTCTGATTCAATGGTCCTTGCTGGGGGGTAGACAAACACAACATGGCTGTGGATCAATTTTTGCTCTGTTAACCACAATCCAAGGTTAACTAAGATGGGAAGGGGAGCAGAGGGAATCGATCTCTACTGTTTTCAGAGCACCAGACCATGACACAAACTACTGTTGTGGTTCACCGACCTTGTTCCTCTTTAAAACCCTTTACATTTGATGGGAGAATAGAGAGTAAAAAAATCAGAGTACAACTAATTTAATGCCAATATTGAATTAAACACAGCACCAAGAGGCACTTGAAGAAAAGCCCTTTACGAGCTTGATTGAAAAGCTACGTCTTATCAAAAGACTCCTACCATCACTTGCAGTTTCTCTACTGCTCTGCACATGCAGCCATTAGATGTTACAGTTGAATTCTCCACGTATAGTTAAAAAACATTGCATCAACTACCATTAATGAGCTATTTAAAGGAATAGATAGACATTTTGGGAAATGCACTAATGCACTTTCTTGCCGAGAGTTAGATGAGAAGATTAAAACCACTCTCATTTAACTAAGAGTGGTATCAATCTTCCCATCTAACTATATATACATACATACATACATATATATATATATACACATACATATATACATACATATACATATATATAGATACATATACATATATATGTATATATATATACACACACACACACACACACACACACACACACACACAGCGAATAAGCGTATTTACCAAAATGCCAAACTACCTCTTATGTAGAATCTCATTGTGAATGTTGGTCCAAACTTAAATACGTGCCATTATCTTGAAACATCTCTAGAGTATCAGAGGGCAATTTTCCTATCTTATATGTCACAGTAGAGTTTTTGCTACAAAAGTGTGAGAAGTGAATAGATTTATCACACTAGCAAAGGCTTACAGAGAGTTTAAATGGGATACCTGATTATATATTTAGTTCATGTGGCATACATAAACATAATCTGTACAACATCATAGTAACGCTCAAAAGCTCTCATTCGACTAAGATCATCTGAGATTCTGTAGTTGAAAGGGATCTTTTCTGTGCTTGTTTTGAGCAAAACACAATACAGGAGAGGTTCTGCTGTCAAATAAATATTAAGTCAATAAATCAAACATGTTTCCCTAGGCGTTTCATTAGTGTAGCCCCATCCTATATGCTGGAGATGGGCTCAAATCTTTCCTACCAGTGTGTGGGTGATGATAATGGCGATGCACCTGGAAAGGTGGGCATCTGCCGACAGCTGAATACAACAACATCTCACTTTAAGGGTGTAACAAATATTTCAGAGGCACTGAACAACCAAAACATGCATATTCTTATTTATCTCAAACAGATGTAAAATATAATATGTCTTAAAAACCCCAACCCTTGAAAATAGCCAGCAGGCAAATCATACTCTAGATTAACAGGGTCCCAGAGCGTGAAGCAAGTCATGTCAGCTTGTAACAAACCTAAAACAGATACACACAAAAACACAGGATACTACTGACAACACACAGATTTTTGTTACTTGAATCTAACAGTTTTTAAGTTGATCTAACAGTTATCACACTGAAACCAAGACAGCCAGCCTGGCAGCACAGACATCTTTGATCTAAGCAAGTTTTCGCAAAACATCCAAGACATAATATCAAAGACATCTCTGGCCCAGGCGGCAGGGTAATGCAGATGAGATCCCACCCATTTGGAAATGTACACCGTATGCAGTTACAAATTTCTCCAGGCTACACTGGGCTCTTTGTTCCATAGAAGACCAGGTTATTTCATGGAGACGTGACATCTCCTTCATACTTTTGCCTGAGAATAAAACCTTTTACAAGGATATGGCAGTTGTTTAATTTGGCAAGGAAACGTAAGAAAGGAGACGAAACACAACAGGAAAACATTGAGACATCAAATATTACATCTACTGTATATGTGAGGTCTCCAGGCTCCATCAGATTCGGCTTCTGGCAACATTCAGGGGAAAGTTTTATAACTTCCGCACAGCGTGCCTCAGAAGAAAGCCTTTGCCTGGATACTGAAGTCATATTTCTTTCACTAACTGAATAAGACTTGCAGCTCTGTAATAGAATATTCATATATTATTGTATTAGGCAAGTGGTTACATTCCAGGAAGCGAAGAGGCAAAGAAAACAAACAAGAACATTTCAGTGGAAGGTTTCATCTGAACATCATCTGTTGTTGGTGCGCATAAACAGACCAAAATTTGCAAATAATGAATATCTAAACCCTACAATTGCACACATTGAGCAGACAGAGCATACAAGCTCCACAAAGTCAACCATGAAAACAATTTTCTCCTCTGAGTTGAATAATTTAGATCAGTCTCACCTTGTGAGATGACGCACCTTCAAAAGAAACAAAGAAAAAATAATTTAAAAAGTATTTACGATATAACAAATCTTTCTCTTTGAAACCTTTGGACCCACAATATGGCCCAGAGCACTGTTCCTACTTTGTTCTTGCTATCTGACTCCAAACTTTGATTGTCCCCCACCACAATTTCTTTGTGTTGTTGAAACTTGATATAAAAGCACTTGAAAAGGGCATACTCCAGTTCCTGATGAGGCTCTATTGTATTCTTCATTCTGCCCCTCAATTATCTCAGTAAGGGTCTCCTGGGATGCCAGTAAAAATTTATGACTACCTGTGTAAAATCCAAAGAGGCGGAACTGTAAATCGATGCGACCTGTCGGAGAACTATCTGTAGATCGATCATCACCCAACATCATTTAGATGAAAACAATCAAGGCAATTAGAGCCTGCATCCTCTCATCATCATCATCATCATCAGCTTCGTTTGTATGCCTTATCCTGAGAGTAAAATACCAGCGTTGGAGATTTCTACAGTTCAGTCTCAATGACTGCAGACCACACTGACATGATGCAGCAGCCGTTGCTCAAACAACATTTGTCCCGGAGTCCCTTTCCTGGATGCAACATAGCATGACGACGACAGGCTGCTTCCACAACCTGGAGGTACGAACACGACAACCGAGCCATTGGCAAGTTGCCCCCCTCAGGTTGTCTTCACACTGAGCTGTGTTTAATGACTGGGTAATTATATAAAGTCCTCAACAGGATAATCCTAACTGCTTGCCAACTCAGCCTCGAAAACATTCCATCAGTCATCATGATGGGTAATTACAAGTAATGGACAAATAATAGTGTGCAGTGAACAGTGTGTGAAAGTGGCTTAACCAGGCTCTGTGACAGCTTCCCACAGCGATATAGCATGTTCTGCAGAAAAAAGCAGAATGACTGCAGTGGCTGCTTGGAGGACGTTGAGCTAATACACCTGACACAATGGCACTGGCTTGCTTCTAAAATAATAAAATAATAAGGCTTGTTTTTCTTGAATGAAGAAGCAAAGTGACAAATAAAAATGGGATTTGTTTTGGAGTCGCCTATTGAGGCACAAATCAAATAAAAACAGTTTTTATGTGTATTGTATTAGATTCTGTTGATTTGCAATAAAAAAACAATTGTTCACCAAAAAAAAAACCCCAAAAGTGTCTGATGAAAGTGCTGAAATAATTCTCACAAGCTACCTCCAGAATTTTTGCCCTCCCAGTTTTTGAGCCACTGAAAATTCTTGATTCTAGATGAAAGGAAGGAGATGGGAAGATAAGATGTTAGGTGTGGAAGAAAGTCAACATGACTGCAAACTATCCCCAGAGCAAGACAAATCCTCACCCAGAAGGAGAAAAAAGATATTTCTAAGAACGTGGTCTTGAAGGTTTGACATTTGAGAAGAAAGGGACTTTAAAAAGTGAATGACTACATTAATAAATCAATGAAGTGTGTCAAACCAAAGATCAAAACCAGATGCAGAGGGACAGTGGCTGAGCAGGATGATTCATTGATGAAAGTGGTGAGCGAATGAAGGGGGGGGCACTAACTCATGCATACCGGCCAGTATAGTACGTAAAGGTCTCACCCTTTGAGAGTTTGACTTTTGACCAGTCATGATGCTAGAAAAAGAACACAATTTCAGTCAGCACTCACACGATACACATTGTAGGAACTCGAAATACGAGCCCCGTGAAGGAATGCAGCCCCCCTGACTTCAGACTGCATAATGGCCTGTGTTGTGACACAGTGACTCTCTCACACACATTCATGGGGGGCTTAGGGAACATACTTTCACTACCTTATTGTTATTACATTTTTGAAGTTCTAGTAGGGCTCTATTTAAACCTTAAAAACTATTTATTTGAACCAGCACCAGGAGCCTCCACGTACACAAGCAGCGATCCAATCTAAACACGAAAATAAAGTCCCACCCATAATAAATACTCATATAATCCCAATCAGTAACTCTAACATTCAAACACAAGTAAAGTTTTCATATCATCAGCCCTTCAGATAACTGACACGCTCGAACGTCCAGAACAACCGGAACATTATTTATAGAAGGTGAGTGACTTTAACTTATTTATAGGGGTTGGCACTGTGAGGGTGAGGGTGCGTGTGTGTAAGTTCACCCACACTGGGCTGTGTTTCAGCCCCAAGCTGTCACCCACCGGCTCCAGTCACCCAGAAACAGTGACAAGATAAGAACACCCTCCCCATACTGATAGGGCTAAGTATCGGGTACTTCAGGGACAAGCATCACTACGGTTGGACGATAGGACAAATATATCAGCTACAGGCTGAATCTGAGGTTGGTAGATTTAAATAACTGTCTTTACATTCCTGCCTCATCAGCATTCAAACCATAAAATGGGATGCAAATAATCTGGTGAACTGGTTTATATAATGGAACAATCTAAAGAGGATTCACAATGCTGCGTCTTTTCTTCACAGTTGCTGACCTGTTAGATATAATACTTCTGAAGCTGTCATTTGAAAAGACAACTTTAAAATGGCCTGGGAAAATCTGGCTTCTTTAAATACAGCTCCATCCTGCACAGTATTTGAGACGAAAACCCATTTGTTCAGAAACAGTGTACCATGTCTGTGTAAGTCTTTTCACAATGTTTAAGATCCTATCTGCTTAGAATTGTGCTTTCAACACTGAGTTGGCTTCCAAAAACATTTCCCCTGGAGATATGTGACGGTCAGACAAAAGATGGTAAGAATGCCATCATCTTTATCACTCACAAGTATTCTATGTCAAAGAAAGGGACAGCTAAATCTGGCTGAGCTGGTTACATGCTGTTCCCGTTACTGTTCTTCAGAATAGGTGCAGGGCTGAGGATTATGTCTCAGTTTACACCACAGAAGAAAAAGGTAAAAGATCCTAAGAGAAATGGTAAGGCTGAAACTTGTCAGCTTTGTGCAGTACTGTACCTGTAGCCTTTGGCTAGGTTTTCAGTATGCTGCAAAATTAATGAGGTGATACAGGGACACTTAACTCTCTGGAGAGATTGAGATTAAAAGTGAGAAAACAGGGGCTAAGTGGGGAGAGATGGGGAGAAACTAAGCACAAGTCAGAGAGTAAAGTGTGTGATAGAAAAACAAAATCAGGAAATTGGGCAGAGCAACAGAGGAAGGGTGGAAGGCATACAAACAAGGTGCTATAGCATCTTACATACTGATACTTCCTCACACCAACACCCTGAACCCACATCTTTAAAGTAAAGGATTCCAGTGTGTGCTCAGTATTACAAGTCCTTTTACTCTGCTGGGATTTATGGCCTCACACTGAAAGTCATTCTGTTACACAAGGTTAAAAGTGACACACTTACCAATGCATTTTGCAAAATGTATCAGGTAACTGCTAATCAAACAACAATGGTCAACATTTGCAGTAAAAATAGTACAGAAATAACACATTCTCATATATAGAAGTTACACCATGGGAACAATGTTGGAATAACATAGCAAACTTTAAATATTTGAAATTTCAGACTATTCTGAATTAGAAAAGATAAGAAAACATTTGGTATTCTGTGTTCTCTGTGTCCTTCACACTCTCTTTGTTCCATCATGTCAAACCTCATCTCTTTAAAAGAACTCATTATCGAGAGGGGAGAAGTTCAAAGACGCTCGAAGAAAGCAATTAACACATACAAGGCAGAGAGAAGGATTCCTCTGTGGTACAGTCAGCTATGTTGCTGCTGGAGAGGGAGAGAAGAACAAACATGATGACTTGGAGAGCTTTGGGATGTATATCAGATATTTCTGTTTTGTAGGACCTTAAAAGATAGAAATCGTTGGACAATTATACCTCAAGAATTTATACTCATATCCAAAGCAAACAATGGTATTTACCAACAGCAAAGTTTATTTTCCAGTGTCATTCCAGATATCCCAATCCAGTGATTCCCAACCTTTTTCCCCATTCCATCTTAGAAAAACTTGTTTTTTGTCTCTTAGAAATGTTGCTATTCCCTTTATGAAATACTGATGCTATGACAGGCCAGTGGGAGTTGGCTAGCTATCCTAATAGGATCCTGAAACTGCTTCCTGAAGTACTGGATTGGCCCATCTCATAGAGCAGAGGTTTTCAGACTGTAAGGCGCACTCCCCAGGGTTGCGTGGGAGAGTTAAAGGGTGGGCGCAGAGTGAGAGACGTGAGGCAAAGATACTGCATGAGGTGAAAGGCAAGTAAGGTACTCTAAGGTACTAAAACCCTTAGAGCCTAATTGCCACAGTTTGCGTCAAAAGTCATACTCCTTCTCAGAGTCAGTCAAATATGACTACACAGACATGATATGTCAATTGTGAATAAACATTCATAAACCTGCTTAGAAATCATAGAAAACAATGCTCCTTATTAATCCAGAACTTACCTCAAAATCAACAAGTTTTCTTCAGGATCAAAGTAATCCAGTGATAGTCTGTCTGTACATCACTTCAAACAGGAACTGCTCTAGTTGAAGCCCACAACTAACTAACTGACTCCATGACAACATTATCCTTCCTGTTTACATCTCCCAAAGCACTTCAACGCGATTATCTCCCAAATCGAAGTAAGACACACAATAATAATAGAAGTGACAAAATCCATTAATATTAGGCTAACTTTTTTCATGTTGCTCTATCAATATTTTTTGACATTAGAGTACACGGGGAGAGTTAGGGGGACACAGTTATCTCAATTTTGTCTGAGGAGGGTCCATTCTCTTAGAGAGAATAAGCCACAGTGTTGTAATATTTTCAAGTGAGGTCAAAATGTGAAAGTGAAGTCAAAATATTTAAAGGCACCCATTGAAATAGCTTTATGTAAAGATGACACATGAATCTTTTTTAGACAACCTCACAACTGGCAAAGTTTCCTGCCTTCTCCGGGATTTGCAGAGCTTCCCCTAGCAAGGCCCAGACCCCACATTGTGTACAACTGTCCCAGTCAATGTCTTGTGCTCAAGACTAGAATTATCACTCCACCGAGCCAAGAACTCGCCAACGGAAAGGCAATGGGATACAAACAGCTGCCTGCCAAATACTGATCTGTTTACCTGTGGTTGTCCAGACAGCAGACAATATAGATACGTTGTGTGATATCTCTGGCAATACATGACAAGACGAGTGGGAGGGTACATGCCTACAAGATTACAGTAAGTGGGCTGTCCTTTCACACTCTTCAGTCTCCACTGTCCTGACAGCATGTGCAGTAACACCTCATGTTTCTGTCCATCTTTATATCTCTGTACCTGCTTTCAGTGCTGTAAGGAGGAAACCATCTTATCAGGTACATGTTATAATGACGTGTTGTTATTGAAACATTAGCTACTAGAAGGACTGGCAGGGAAACTGTTGTGCTGTTTCCTTGAAGTTCACAGATAGCCTCGGTGTGACTACAAAGTAATTAATGTCAATAAGTATGTCCTTGTTTGTGCTACTGGGCGTGTGTTTATGCATCTGTTTCAATCCACAGGGTGCTTCCAGTGAGGCTGGACAACACAAGATCAGTTCCTGTTTGCTCACACTTATGACACATCTCATCACTATCTAATCATGATAAACTAAGAATATGCTGTAAAATTTAAATACAGGCTGGCAATGGGCCAGACAGCCACTTGATACTGAACAAGAATGCTAAGTCTCAAATAGCCTTTGCAAGCCTTAGAGGACTCTTTACATAGGATACATATAGGGCTGAGCATGGGGAAG
Organism: Maccullochella peelii; assembly: GCA_002120245.1. NCBI lineage: Eukaryota > Metazoa > Chordata > Actinopteri > Centrarchiformes > Percichthyidae > Maccullochella > Maccullochella peelii. Next base: position 84,409 of record LKNJ01000596.1, read on the forward strand.
AATCATTTAAACAGGGAGCTCAGATTAATTGAATTTCATTTATGGCGATAACAGAATTAAAAATTGCATTTCAAAAATTCAATAGCAACATATCTTTAGAGATAAAATGCCCTGGTTAGTCTTTATACACACTCACCATCAAAGGTTTCTTAGGGACTGTTTCTTTGGCAGAAATCTTAATGTCGGATATCTAAAAACCTGGACAAATTAAACCAAACTATCTGCGTGACCGAAAGCCACTAGAGGACCCTACTTTATAGAGAACAGGCCCCTGAAATTGCTTTCCATTTTCAGTTGACACAGAATGCAAGACTTTGAGCTATGTGAGCACAGGTAATGCCACTTCGAGGCTCTCTGATAATGGGAAGGATGTTTAATCAATACTTTATCAACCTCCCAGCTATAGCAATACGTCTTGGTCGGAGGCAGAAGCTTTACTTGAGACAATTAAAAGCGGTTATCGCTATTAGCCACAGCCTTCGGATAACTTAAATGGCAGAGGGTGAGATAGCTTTTTCACCATTAAGTTAACACTGCTGTTCTCTCTAGGTGACTGATCCCTTTAGGCTGGGTTATTTGGAAGTTTCAGGCGCACACATGCAATCACACACACACACACACACACACACACACACACACACACACACACACACACACTCATCTGGTAGTATATTAGCCAGGGAGAGGTCAATGGATCGACATGTGAGACAGACCCTTTTATCGGCACTTAAAGAGAACAGCGATCTGTAAGAAGTCCCCTGATAGCAATAATGAGAAGAGAGTAAGAGGGGGGACAAGGGGGAAACACTGGTCATGCAAGCCTTGCACACGTGTGCTTACGTTTCTCTGTGTGTGCGCGTGTGTGTGTGTCACAGAGATACATAAAAAATGGAATATGAGAGAGAGTGAGGGTGGGAGGTTTATGGGAGTGAGTGTAGTCATCAAAAGATAAGTTAGCTGACTAATGCAACCACTTTGATAGAAAACAGGGGGAGTTGAGTGGAATTACAACTTATTTCAATTTGACAACACAGGGCTGTTGACTGCCTGTGTATACTACCTACCACAGAGCAAGAACATGCCTCAGATCCTCATTTACACAACAATAATGTGAGTAAGGCTCACTGTGATTCATATATTTGATGTTTGAGCCAGGGGGGATCTGCTGAAACAACAACACAGAACCACACACTCTGCGAGTCTCAAAGTCAAGGAGAAGAAAGATAGACTACTGTGTAGGCACATGAATGAGCGTGAGTGTTAGCGTATACATTGGCCATTCTTCAAAAATCTTCCACTGATAATGGCACAACGGGAAAAATGGTGGCCTCGTGGCAATGAAAATGACAGTTATCAGACATGGTTAACTTTGGTCCAGGCCTCAAAGGGTTGAAGGCTGATAAGGTGACGAGTCATGGTGGCAACACACAGCGCACAAAAAATGCAGGTGACGACACATGAAACCTCAAACACCGACAGCACAGATTCATTTAGTTTCTGTTGTCCGTGAGCAAACAATCACACATACCAAAGTATGCAGATACAAAGACACACAAAACACAATGCCCCCTCCACACACACACACTAATACATACACTAAAGGCTTATTTTGTCTCATTCCCAAGAGGAGGTTAGTATATTTTGGTCTGTGAGTGTGTATGCACACGCATTCATGCCTGTAGCGCACCCGCACTGTAATCCTCATGTGGTTTCACCTTCATGCCAGGGACCTATTTGTCTTCATTATCATCATACGGCTGGAGGAAGCAGATCTGTTAGGGCTCGTGGCAACAGTAATGCCTCTCTGTCTGGGTATAAAAAACAACTTCACTACCTAGACGTTTGTCATGTCACCCCACCACAGGACCAGGGACATTAAGAGGGAAATAGTCCCTCGTACCTCAATAAAACTCCATATCCAATATTTCCAGAAAGAGGGATGAAAATATGACTGATGGTCGTGCTTACAGAGCTGTTAAGCGAGGAGTATGTTTATGGAGCGCTTTTTTGTCAGCACTTTGTTTAATGTGGAATTTATGTGACAAAATGCTAATGCTCTGAGCAAATCACATCCACAAACCTGCCACTGAGCTTTTCTTTGGGTAATAAATATGCCATTTCAATCCAGTTGGTGAGCAAAATGAACATGGAAAAGCTTTTTTACACACAGTCCTTTTTAGCACATCAGAAGGCAAAACTGCAAGCACCACAGAACCCCTGGAAGCATGACAAAGTCGACGCTAACAAACTTGGACAGAGAACGGATTTTCCAGGCCCAATTATAGTAGAAAATCTTTTAAGAAATTCCTGGCTTAGCCCTGCAGAAAAATGATGGAGCTGACATAGCTATGTAATCACAAGGCGTTGGGTTTAAATGTTCACTGATCTGATCAAAGTCTCAGATATTACTCCCTGGCCCTTATTCATTCCCACACATCTTTACCTCAAAACAACACCCATACACCTCGTCAGCCTGAGGACCACCATGTCCGCACCCAGACAGGCCTAGCGTGTTTTTACTAGGAACACACCTCAATTATAAAAACCCAGGAACAGAACTGTTATTTTACTAATCACCACTTCAAAACAGGAATCAGATCTCAAGGAAAAGGCAGCCAGATTATCGCTAATTGCCTTCCAGCTGGCTACGGAGCACATCACAGGTAGGACACACACAACAACAGGCACATTCACTTAGTTTCCCCTCTCTCTGTGTGATGCCCATTACATTTTTGACCACCACCAGCGCAATTCATTACCCTCACTATGCCCCTCACAATGCAGGTCCATTGGTATGGAGATGGCTGCAGCAGAAAAGGTGAAGTAAAGCACATTAGTGAATTCCTAGCTGAGGAGAGTGCTTCTGTTAAATTAAGTAAGAGCCCCCTCTGTTTTGAAAAGGAAGTGAATGGTCAAAATGATGAGGGATGCAGCTAGGAAACATCCAAGTGGCCACATTAGGAAAACAGGACCCAGACACATTCAGACATCATTTAAATTGCAAAAACTAGTGTAGGGTAGTGCACACACAAGGACTCAATAAGAAAAGGTGAACATACAAGAACGAAAAGAGAAGAGGTGGGTGGGTGGGACTGCGTGCATGTGTATGTATCTGGTGTGTGTATGTACGTAGTGCAAGGCCGGGAGACTCCCAGGCCTATAATTACACCCTGGTGGGAGTGAAGCTGATAACAGAGGCCTGAGGATACCAACGTCATAGCAAGGAGAGGAGGGGAGAGGAGAGGAGATACATAATAAAAGAAGGAGATAGTGCACAACATGATACCTTATCAAACGCCGGCTTTTCTCACTGACACTGCTTTTTAATTTCCTCCTAGATAGTTATCTAATGACCCCTACAGCACATAAGCATGTATATACACACACATACATACAAAGCTCCTTTAGAAGAAAAGCCACACAACACAGCCCACACAGACCGGTGCATCTACACTGACTATAATAATTCAATTATAACCCATGTAAGGCAATACTGATTCTCAGAACTGTCACATAAACACCTTAACTTAGTTATCTTACTCACATTAAGGCAGCAATGGGAGTGGGGCTGAACATTATGCAAAAAAAAATATCATATTGCGATTTTGCAGATATTGGGATTGCGACATGAGTCACGATTTTATTGGGAATGGTAATTTTTTCATTTCATTTTCACTGGAAAAAAAATCCAAAAATGATGATGATGTGATTTTTGCTGGGGTCTGTACCAAACAAGCGTGTTCTCTTGTATCTGGAGAATATGATTTGTAGGCTGGGGCATGTCTGTAGCACCACAATGCTTCATTTATAATGGTATATTGTGTACCTTTATCAGAAAATTGCAGCTCCTGCGATTTGGATATTGCATTTGGCCATATTGAGATTAAAATAATATTTGGATTAATTGTTCAGCCCTAAATCAGAGTACCACAGCTGGGATAAAAATCCCTCTTTCTAATGACGACTAGCATATACACAAGTTACACAGATTTCTTTTGCAGTTTTGATTCTGTGCACATGCCTCAAACACTAGTAATAGGACTTAACTTAGAAAAAATAATAAATAGCAGCAAAGTCCCTTCATTTTCCTGTTATATTCCTATTTCCTATTAGACAGTTAGGCTACCACACCTAGTTCTGGACATTAACCCAACTATCATATGACCCATGCACATTATTATCATGTAAAATCCATATAAGTTACTGGGGAAATCAAGTTACTATGAAACATGAGGGCTGCAACTAACGATTATTTTCATTATCGATTTATCTACAGATTATTTTATTATTAGCAAGTAATCGTTTGGTCTATAGAATGTCAGAAAGTTGCAGAACAAATGCCCATCTCAAGTTCCCAGAGCTCATGGTGACATCTTAGAATGAATTGCTTTGTCTGACCAACAGTCCCAAAGATATTCAGTTTAACATTATAGAAGATAAAGAAAACCAGCAAATATTCACATTTGAGAAGATGGAACCACAAGATTTTTGGCTTAAATGATAAATCAATTATCATAATTGCTGTTGTATCTGTCAATCCACTAATCGTGTCAGCTCTAGAAACAGAAATGTTTTGTGCATATTTGCAGTAACTGTGTGATTCATGTGCATGTAACCACACTGGCAGAAAAGTACTCACAACAGGTGAAACTAATGTACCGGTCAGCACCGACTGAGTGACCGTCCTTCTGATGAAATCACAACAACAAAACATAACATATGGAGATAACAGTCCTCGGTAATGTTGTATCTTTCAGCATTGCAGAGCTCTGTTGCTATGGGGACATGCCTCACACTGAGAAAAAAAAAAGAAAGTTAGGAAAGATTGTCCTTGAGGCCCACTATTCAACCGTGGATTGTAATATGCTGAATGCCGTTACATTATACAGCACATTCTGCTATGCTATAGACTGGAGCTCAGCCAGTCTTTCTCAGCGGGCAGGAGTGCACCATAAGTTTGCTGCAGCGTAAATATTATTAAGATAACGCAGAGTACAACAGATTTACTGTATGCTTTTGCACAATATTACAGCAGTGTCTACTATAAATATTCTTACAGTAACTGCTGTTTGCACCACCTTACCTGGATTTAATCCTGATTTCCTCCTAAACTTTCTTTTTGGTGTACTTATGAATGGCTGGGAATCAAAATGACCACAAAATGAACAGCCTATCCCCTAACAGATGTCCTTTTCTGATAACTAACCCATATCCATTCAGTACAGGATGACCTTATATCTTTCAAATGAGCCAGTGCAATGAGAGGGAGGAAGCAGGCTTTCAGCGTTCACAGGGGGGAAGGACAGTGTCAGGGACCTTTCGGCATGGTATTATCCAGACTCTGTTAACCCACCAGTGAGGTGCCTTTCTCTTCCACTGTCTCTCAGTGGAAACAACAGAACATTTACAGGTCTCTGGCCCTTTAGCCTCCTGCACAACAAGGGGATGTTAGCATTTATAAGACTTGTGGTCATTCCCCTATTCAAGAGATGCAACCCACCTCCCATCCTAAGTGACGTGCTGGAAACAACAGTGGCAAACAGTCATGCTCATGTTAAAAGCAGAAGCTTTGTGAAATGAATCATCTGCTGTTGTTCCTAAAATGTAAATTAACAGCCTAAATTGACATTATTGTTAAAAAACATTACAAAACAGCCTTGGAGTTTGTAGCCTACTTTGTTGCACTATACAATAAAATGATTAACTCCTTGACCTAAACTCCATGCTTTTAAAGCTGGGACTACTGTTCCGAGTGTGCAAGAGAAGAGTTGTTGAAAGGGTGCAGTGGCCTTAAGTGGGTCTCTCATCTTCTTCTGTTTATTGAAAAACAAAACACGTGCCTCAAAGTGCCCCAATTAGAGAAGTGGGAGTCACGGTGTAGTTAAGGACTGGCAAAGGGGAGCACACAACTTCTTGGAAAACTTTCATGCCCTCTTGAACAGTATTTACTCAGGAGAGTTTCTGGTGATATTCAGCAAAATAAGGGATTAATATCACAATTATATAATGTTTTGTTTTGGATGGCTGATCATTGGGTTAATTGCTCCCATTATTACTTCCCCATTTAGATCACAATGTAGCCTGTTATGTAATTCTGTAGCCTAACAACAAAATCTGTGTCTTTAGTCTCATTTTTATCTCATGTTAAAAGTTTTGCTAACCACTGTTCTTTGACTTTGCTGTGCAGCTTGTAGCAAGTCGATTTAGGCAAGCTGTGAATTACCATTACTAATAACAACAATGACAGTAGTTACAACAACACAACAGCATTGTTGTTATGTTGTTACAACAACATAACAACAAGTAACAACTCATAGTACATTCTCCACACGTGGGACAGACTTTAAACACAGCACGAGAAGGAAACATGCAGGTTCCGTAGGCTACACGAACAGGTAAACACGAGAATCGAACACGACTGTTGTTGTGAAGCAAAAGTACGTTTTAAAGTACAATATGTTCAGAAATAGCAATATAACGACTTGCTTTACGTTTATGGGGTACTCACCTGCGATACTAAAGGAATAAGCGTCTGCTCCACCGAGCGAGTTTTGATTTCCAGACCGGAATCAAAGTTACTGTTGCCGCACGGAGATGAAGCCATTCCCGCCGAGCTCTCCCTGCCTGACACAATGCACGGCACTACTGAGTTCACGAGCCTTTCTTTAGCTGTTTCGCAGCTGCAAACTGGTGTAACGGACTTGCTGTTACACACCGGGGTTTCTCAATTGGCTACACAGTCGTTTATCGAGTGGCTCTCCACACACGCACTCTGTTTTAGTCCACTCTGGCTCGGTGGTTGTGCCGCTGCGCCCGCTAATGTCCATGTAGTGTAGCTTAATACTCAACAACGGCAGGGAGCGGACTGCAGCACACCACTGTGGGCAACCACACACACGCACCACAGCACGCACACACACCTTCAGGTCCTCACTGCTGGCTGCTTATGTGCAGCTCAGGGCTTTCCAAAGTGCAGCTCATCGTTTTGCACGCTGACAATCAGGATGATCACTTTTCATTTTAATCCACCTGTTCACTCACCTACAGCAGTTATGTAATTCAAGGCTAAACAGAATCGATCAAGTCAAACAAATTTGCATAAAAGTATTTGAAATTGAAACATCAGTAGTGCATCTAACCGGTTAGGGCCATAGCATGCAAAAAAAGGATAATTTGATGTTATGTAGGAGTTTTCGGTTTAAAAATTAATCAACCCTCCATGCAAATTTCAGAGGATGTTGTAGGAGTTTTAGGTTTAAAAATTCATAAAACCATCCATCTATGCAGATCTGAGAGGACTTTGCATCCAGTGCCCTCCAGAGACAGGAGCGATGCTTTCCTCACAGCACAGCTCTGGTTTGATCCCCTTGAGTCTGAGAATCCTTTATCATCCTCTTCAAATACACACCAGATATACCAATCAAACCTGGCTGTACTGAGCCACATGGGACAGCTGCACTGACAGGAATGACTTGCCTATCTTTAAAAAGTGGCCAACTTTACCTTCTGTCTGTCTGAAGAAAGCATTAATTCTCATGATCTTACCATCGGAGGTGCTGTAGGTTACCCAGGGACCAAAACTGAGAAGGGGCCCCTTAAAGTATAATGACTATACTATAAGTATGACTATAAGTATAGTTGTTCTAAAGTGTTTATTTATGACCTCATGCTGATCTGGTTATGGTTGAAATCAGTAAAATTGCAAAAATATAATAGAGCAGCTTTTGTTGTTTGATGTCTAAAACAAACTGGAACACAGATCTGGCTGGATCTTTTCTGCTCAGACTAAAAGAGATTTATCCTCTGCAGACAGATTTTGAAAAGAAGTGCTGAAAATCTATTTAGCAAAGCTTAGCGTGAACCCATCAATAAAACCCATCATTTGTGGATTGGTGGACTTACAATATTTTATGACTTTTTCATACTGTTTATAGGCAGAAGGATGTGATGCATGAGTTACACGGGGGTATAAATCCCCCATTCCTCATTTACCCATTACCAACAGTCGACACACATCTCTCCCAATGTCCCCAAACTACTTTCACAATACAGATCTCAAGATGAGAAAATGAAATTAAAAAGAAGCTCATAAATGCCAAAAGGGATCAACCAACACATCAGCAACAATAGACCAGTCTTTCCTAAACTTAGGGTTGTGACCTAAAATGGGTCATGGACCCGTTTTTATTGGGCCAATTGGAAGAGTAAAATGCATAACAATGCTATGCTATGTGAATTCATACGCTGGTCTGTTCAGCTCAAATGCTGTGTGCTACGCACTGTACTCACAGTGTAGAAAAGGCCCCAAAGTTATAAGTTAGTGTTACTAAGTACCATTGCCTAGATGGTGCTTCTATGTCTAATGTAATGTTAGGTATCCGTTTATTCAGTGCTGGAAGTTCAATCAGGTGAGCCAATCTACGTGCTGGTGGTATATCGTAACTGACGTCACGCCGTTAAAAGCAGTGGGCTTCAGTGCGTTAGTCGAGTGATGGTAAGGCTGTGCAGTGCAATAACTTTCATTGTGATCAAGTGATCTAAACCACACCCACAACCAGATAAAAACCCAGCTGTTATTGCATGACTACTGGAAGACCTGTATGTGATACTGCAAAGGAAAAGAAGTAAACAGCATAGCAACCATCTCTACTCTCTTTATTTGATACTCTGGAGGATTTGGCCTTAAGTGGTGTTCTGGCCAACACCCCGGGGTGAACCTAGTGACAAACATAGAGCTAGTGCCCAGAATGAGCATATTCCTATTAATTTCACTACAAATAGAGCTGGAGTTACATCCAGTAAAGTTACTTTTTTTTTTTGCTACGCTGGTCTGTTGTGCTGTGTGCCAGGCTGTTTACCGCCCCACCCCTTCTCACAAACCTGGACCTGAAAATGTGTTCGCGCTCTCTGCCTGAGGTAACGTTGAGTGTTAACTGCGATTGCTAACGTTATCTTAGGCAGCAAAGTGTATTTATTCAACATTATTTTGACGGTGGAAGAGTCAGTAATGTGTGTGTTATGTTTTGTATTAACCTAGTTAGTGTGTATGTGTGTTAGTTTCCATGTTGAACAAATGTAAGAAATTCTGTGTGTGTGTGTGTGTAGATGACTAATGTGGTGACAAGTGAGTGACTTTAATTGACAATATGTCATCTACTTTCTCTTTTGAGTCTCGAGCTGAAATAGTTTGGAAACCCCTGCAATAGACCTATGAGTCTATGTCTTTTGATGCATGATAAAGACTTTGCAACGGTTTATTTTTGCTTAACATTATATATTCCTGAGAGGAATGACAGGATGACATTTTATTTTCAACAAACTGACCAACTTGGAGGCTACGATGACTCATATAGATGTTATTTCTAGATGGAATAACTGGTGTGGGATGAGACAGTCTATCTAGTATAAGGTCCATAAGTTCTACCTATACAGTTGTTAACTATTATCTGTATCCGGCATTATTAATATGTGTAATTTGTCTGTCTGTCACTCCAACAAAAGTTTTTTTGTATCCATAATAGGACTCTAAATACTTTAGTGCCATCTGGATCCAAGCCTGACCAAACTAGTGCCAAATTCTCTGTATCCTCAAGTGGCTCCAGTTGCTATTTCTAACTTTACAAGTGCAGCCACTGGATGAGTAACACTTCATATTACAAACACACCAGATGGCTGAGAGCAGATATGGCTTATAAGTACTGTGGCACTGTTAGTGAGGGCTTTTGCTGCCTGCTTCATCATCAACTATGGTGGCTGGCTAGCACTCTGTGTCAGCAGTGGAGACAATGGCCGTGTGTGTGTGTGTGTGTGTGTGTGTGTGTGTGTGTGTGTGTTAAGGCTGTCTGCCGCTCTCAGGCCCAGCCAGTATTTATTTAAAACCCCAGAGCTATGCTTTAGTTTAACCCTCACTGTTTACATAGGTTTCACTCCGCACACACACAGACATGTACACACACACACACACACTGCATCATTACGAAGGAATGCAAGCAGCTTGGCTTGCTATGAGCGTACAGGGTTGTGTTCCACTTTGATGAATGGCTCTACTACTAACTAGATAATATCTGTATGTTTTTTTGTTAATCTGCTCTGAGGCTCTCTTCTAAGCGATACGACGATAAGAAGCTCCACTCAGGCAACTTGCAGTATGCTGTATCAGCTTGTGTTGGCTTAAATGATTCTGTCACAGTAGATAAGTTCAAGAGGCAGAATAAGATAAGAAATATGATACATCCTGTAACATTTTAGTGTAAATAGTTTAGTTATCATCTAGACAAATCGCTTCCAATCCACAAGCTCAAATGAACACAATAGTGTGCATATTCTCATTGAGGTCGTCAGTGCCATAGCCCTAGCTGTGAAACAGGCTTGTTTTTCTAAACAGTATCTCATTTGTTCTGGAATATTCAATATTTGCTCCTCTGCCTCTAATCTCTTTTAGGCACATTGCATTTTGACAATTTGCCTGAAAACCCATACAAGCAGGAAGTCTCTTTTGTGTATACTCATCTGCACAGTCCAAGGGTATTACTCATTAAATAAAAGATGCTTATGCATAGTGTGATTGTGTTGCTAACAGCTGCTACTGTCTCTCTCCGTGCTTTAGAAGTGCTGACTTATCTCTCTCTCTCTCTCTCTCTCTCTCTCTCTCACTCTCTCTCTCTCTCGATCATTCCTTCTGGCTGTACAGCTCCTGGGACAGGAACTGCTGAGCCTAAAGAGATAGTGATTTTGCACACTGCAAAATGTAAAATGAGTTCACTCAGTCATATTCCCCTGTTGGATAAGTAGATTGAAAATTTGGGATTCAAAGGACGGATTGTGGTGGAATGTTGAAGGATTTTTTTTCCCCTGCATTTTAAAACCTAAGAAAATCTATCTCGAGAAAACAATTCAAGTATACTTATGCATATACAGTGTTCTTGATTGTGGCCTTATTATGTTTTGTATTTAGTTTTCACACCACAATTCACACATTAACATTTGCCTCCAGGGAAGCCATAACCCTGAGCCTGCTGGTCAGATGAACTAGTTTAAAAGAAATATCACTCAGAATACTTCAAGCTAACATGTCCTGCAGCTGAACTCATCCACTTACAGTGATACAGTGACCGGAGAGGCCTCTGTGAAAGACAGGAGGTCAAACTGAGGTGAAGCTGAATATTTTGTTGGCTGCACGCTGTTTTTACCGACCAACCCTGAATAATTTTACAGTTTAAAGCTTCAGGAGTTGTTTATAATGTTAGATGAGTTTAATCCTGGCTGGCTTACAGGTGTTTATGTTAATATGGACTCTGGTCAGGAAAAGTGACACTGCTTCCAGTGCAAATAATACGCACCACAGAATAAGAAACTGGATAAAAATCTAACGTTTTAATATGTTCAAATAAAAGGAAACAAAGCAGCAGTGGTAATAAGGCGCGGGTCATCTGTCTGTCATTTACTGCTCGCCTCCTGCCAAGTAGGCACCTTCGGGGACAAGGCTAATTTAATTGCACGTAAACAAAATCAGGCAGAAGCAAAGTGCCATGCAGACACCCATCCCAGTAATCGTGGCTTTTCTGCGTCTCCATTTCTCTTGTTACATAATCACGGACACCTCGCATATACTCATTATCATTCAGTTTCTATCCAGAACTTCTTTGTCTGAAGGCTGCCTCAATTGTCAGAGATGCTGTCTGCAGTTTGAAATAACAGCATATGTAAACACACAGGAATGTGTACAGATGTAATGGACACATTATGCATGAGCTGTGTGTTTCTACATACTGCACATAGACAAGAGAAATTAATACAGTATATAAACAACATATTAAAAAAAATAAAAAGTCAATGCTGTCTATTTCCATCATACTGAACTATATGAAAATGTGAAAAATGTGTGAATTTTTGTGTTTTCCAAGGATGAGATTGTGATGATTGTTCTTTAAAATCCAAGGTAAAGTTCCACAATGAGTTTTAAAACATGTATAGCTAGTTTCAGGAAACATAATCTACAAAAGTTTAGCTATGTATCTTATTTTATTTTGTAGTTTAATTATTTTAATTATTTAAACTTGCATTCTGGCATACAATACCAAGCGTTCACCAAGATAAACCCAGTTCTTTCTACACAGCTCAGAGAAAGTATACACAGTGAACTGTTGCAAAATACTTTTGTTACCTGAGGTCTTAAAAGTGTATAATTATAGAGTCATTACATGCACTGTTTTAGCCTGTCTCAACCACAGTGTCAAAATATGCTTGTTTAAAGGTGAGTAAAGAAATGGCATTGAATGAGAAAACTTTAAACTCCCCAACAATGTTTTAGCATGAAAAGAAAAACAGAAGGTCTTTCTATCATCCCTCAACCCCTTGAGTATGAAGTTCATTACAGTTATTCCCTAAATTACTATCCTCAGGCACATTAAATCATTGAGCAATTGGTGGCACTATATGGCACAATGAATAAAACATTTAAAGGTATTGTCTACATTGCAAAACATTTAATTCTGCTTTTATAAATGCTATAGCCCAATTACTAATCATAAACCCATACACTAGAATGTGTCCACTGTAGATATGTTAAGAATTTGACCTCCCTGCGATATACCAATTAGCAGGAACCTGGTTTTCAGTTTGTTGAGCACTGTTGTCATATAATGAGGGCACCATAGCTGATGCAGAGTGTGTCCACGGGCATAATCAAAGTGCTTTCCCTGGATGACCCCGTCATTACTGGCTACAGTTTACCCTGGTGCAGGATTACAAAACATCTCACATAAAGACATATCCTTACACTCTTTGGAGTGGAAAATAGGACAGGGTCTTTCCTAAATAAAGCTCCTCTCTCTCTCTCTCTCTCTCTCTCTCTCTCTCCTCCAAAGACCTATTACATTTGATCAAACTAATCCTGCATTGTGTAAGCAGGTACAGAGATTTCACCACGAGAGGATGATAAATGCATAGTTAACGCAGTACTAAGATAATAGAGATGTTTTTTTTCACAGACGCAGCTGTTTCGCTACATCCCAGCTAGCTGCCAGCCTAGCTGCCACTCCTGAGATGAAAGCCATAGATGCACTGGTATCCTCCACAGAGAGGTCGTCTCACCCTGCCAAGTCTGTCTAAATCCTGTCTCCCTGAGACTGAGTGAGGAGGGACAACAGTAGCAAGACGAACACAATCTATTTTCTACCCAAGTGCTGGTGACAGTGCATATGTTTCGTCGTTGTCACGCACATATACCACAAGTCAGCACAGTCAAAGGCAAGCCAAAAAAGACCCATCCACCCCTCCTCCATCCCTTCTCACTTCCTCACATTATTTGGCTCTATCCCTGTTTGTCTTTGCTACATTGTCATTTATCATATCGTCTCAAGGGTTCACAGATGCCATCACATTTTTCCCCCCGATCATGTCAAGTGGGTGCCTGGAAACTCCTTGTGACAAAAGTGTCGCCTCAACCTTTGAAATCTAAAAGGCCCAGGGGCTTTTTTTAAACAAGCAAGGCTGTCTGCCTGGCAGCTAGCTCAGCTGCGACCAGTCACCTTCAGTCAACACTTGCCAAGGGGATGAAACAGTCCGACACAGCTGTTTGTGTGCGTATTCTCGTGGCATCTTGACTGTTGATGGAGCAATTTCAAAATAATGCAAAATGTATCATCAGCCATTTGGTTTATATGCAGTATATTTTATCTGGTTCTCCTCTGCCTTAGACCAATAGAATAGAAATGCATAAAGTTTTAAACATTTGACTTTGCTAAGATGTGCTTAAATTATTTATTTAAATTATTTAATAAAGACACCATAACATGGTAGATACACCAAGCACTATTGTTATCATAGTTATCAACAGTGTTGCCATTTCCTATTTGTATACTGTCCAATAAATACATGGGTTGTCTTCAATGCCATTTACTGACACTAGACAGATGCAGCAGGGTGGCTAAATGAATGTGGAAGAAATGGGCAATTAATGAGGTCTTCATGACCATTTTTAAATTGGAGCAGCCTCTCTGAATTTTGTGATTGTCTTACGCCATCTAATGGACGTTACTCAGCAGTGTATTTTAGTGAGTTCAAACGCTTTGGGGTTTACTTATCACCGACATTTAAACCACTTTAAAACATACTAGAAATAATACAGACAATTGCGTAGGATTTCTTGTGTGAAAACGTTTCGAAAACAATATCACCATTAAAGTCTGTGGTCCAACTGTTGACCGTTGGATGTGGAACGCTTGTTAGCAAGGGGCGGTTTAGCTACAACCACATTTACAGCAACTACAGTTTTCAAGATGGCGGCGCCCGTAATTGAAACATGCCATGTAGCTTGTTGTGCAAACAGGACACCAAATGTTGTTTCTTGGAGTCGTGGAGGGACCATTGCTTTTGGGACATGTAACTCCGTGGCTCTTTACCACCCACAGGTAGTAAAATCGGTCTAATTTCTACTGTAAAGTTAGCTGTCGTTGTTAGTCGTCACAGCTAACGATAACCGAGCACCCCACAGTTGTAAATAAACGTATATTTTGTTCGTTACCTTAGTAAACACACCATTCGTTTTTTACTTCAGGAGAGAAGAGTTGTCGCTGTGCTGAATGGACACAGAGGCAGAGTGAATACAGTCCAGTGGATTCACAGAGAGGACTGTGGTGAGTGTGGAGAGGGAGGAAACTGATGTCACCTGTCAAACTGCTGGTAGTGATCTGTTTATATTAGTGTCTCGACCATTTGATTTGCCACTGCAACAAATGTACGGCAGCATGTGTGCGAGTAGAAGTAATGTTTTATCATGACTAAATTTAATTGATCTAAAATTGAATCACTGGTGTAAATGGCTAGTCTCGTGGCTTTAAGACACTGGGTAAAGTTTGTGTGAAGTTCCTTTCCTGGCATGTCACTCATAAGCCTTATGGAATATACACTATATGGTCAAAAGTATATGGACACCCCAACATTACACTGGTGTGATTGTTGAAGATCTCATTCCAAAACTATGGGTATTAATGTGCTGGCATAAAAGCCACTCCTCTGGAAAGGCTTTTTGCAAGATGTTGGAACCTGGCTGCAGGGATCCACTCCTATTCAGCCACAAGAGCATTAGTGAGGTCGGGCACTGATGTTGAGCAATAATCCTGGCTCACAGTTCCAGTTCATCCCAAAAGGTGTTGGATGAGGTTAAGGTCAGGGCTCTGTGCAGGCTTGTCAATTTCTTCCACACCAAACCTGGAAAACCATTCCACTTGGAGCTCAGAAAGCCTTCTCCAAACTGTTGCCACATAGTTGGAAGCACACTGTTGTCTAAAAATATAATTGTATGATGTAGCATTAAGATGTACCTTAACTAAGTGGCATAGCCCAAACCATGAAAAACAGCCCCAGACCAAAAGTGCACACAAATACTTTTAGCCATATAGTGTATCTTTACTTAACTGTATTGTCGCAGCTCCAGAGAGTCATCTTGTCTCAGGAGGCTCAGACAATCGGCTCATCGTCTGGGAAGCTCAAAATGGGAAGGTAAGCCTCATCAGGCAGTGTTTCTGATGCAAGTTTTCCTGCCTCTCTCTATAGATATCTTCTAAAATGTACTTTTTCCAGTTCATCCAGTCAGTGGAGTGTAAGGGCCATACTGGTCCAGTTTGTGCTGTGGATGCAGTCTACGTGGAGGACTCAAAGATCCTGGTGGCTTCCTCAGCGTCCGACTCCACAGTCAGACTGTGGCAATGTAATGAAGCCAAACAAGGTGAGAGACACAAAATAAACTGCCAAATACATTTTAGTGTCAGTCTGTGGAGTTGCTGTGGTACAGTACTTGGTGCCATAATAATGTTGGAAGTGGTGCAAAAGAATAGTGTTTTAAAGTAGTAATTTTGGTAGGATTGGTTGTTGTTAATGTGGGTGTTTCTGCACAGTGTTCCTCAAGAAACAAGTAAAAAAAATCCAAAAGATGAAAATAATTTGATGTTTGTGTCCAAGTAATCATTTCACAACCCCTTAGATTCACGTTGTGACTCCTTTTTTAGGGGTTCAGACCCCCAGGTTGGAAACCACCTGTAGGATATTGTCATTATTTTGAAAACAGTTAAGACTATGTGCCCCCTAGCGGCTGATAGAGTGCATGGCAATGTTTATAAACAACATTATAATTGGCTTCACCTCTGCAGTGCTGCAGAGCTGTTTAGCATGCCAGACAGAATTTACATTGACAGAATGACAACAGCTGTGTTAATTGTAATATTGCTTAAATTTCTTCACACAGTTGAATATCAGTGGTGTCCTGATCTGTCATCCATATCTACTTTACTTCTTTTCAAAGCTGTCTCCCATAACCGCTTCCCTTAGGTGAAAGTTTCTGTCCACCTGTCAGTGCAGATGAACACTGATGCTGCTTGACAGTCATGGAAATTAAGCGTGTGTGTATGTGGACAGGGCATAACCTTGGGCCGCATTCCCAGATAAAAATACTATCTATGTTATCTTGGTGCCTGTATGCAGATTGTGGCAGCTTATAAGACCCTTGGCCTCGCACATAAGGAGATGCGGAGAGAAAAACTGTGTCTTTTGGCAACTGTCAAAAGAAGTATTTTCCATGTGCAACTCTGTTAACACAAAAACCAAAAGCCATATAGTTTAACATAATAAATATTATTCTTTAATTGTGTGTCAGTATTACTCGTATGGCATCAGAAAGTTTAATTCCATGTGCACGTATGTTCCTCAGCTGAGTGCCTCCATACCTTATCATTTGGCAGCAGTTTCGTGATGGATGTCTCTCTGGCACTGTTGCCAGGCAGCAGAGGTAAGCCTAAGCTGTTCCTACATAGACATCCTTTAAGATGTGCGCCGCACACGCTCGCACACACAGACATTTTTCCACTCATGTCATCCATCTCAATTTGCACCACTGCTTTAGTGACTGTAACCAAATCTCATATTCAAAATGCAGCCAACGTTTGAAGTGCCTTATGTCATTTCGCCTTTCTAGTTTACATGCCTTTCGTCTATTTGATGCTGTTCTTCATCCTTCCCTGCCACCTCGCTCCTGTTTATAAAACCTAAACCCAGATGTAAATTAATGTAACCTGCCATGTGTGTGTACTTAGATGACTGTGTGAAAACCTTCTTTTCTCACAGTTCCCATACTGGCCTGTGGGGGTGATGACTCTCAGGTGCATCTATATGTGCAGTCCAACGGACAGGTAAACTCAGATCAGTACTCTCTCAAGGGCAGCTCATTTATGTATTCTGTGCCAACTGTTGTTAATTTGAATTTGACTTTGAGGGCAACATTTGACCTTTTTAAAACTGCTGTACAACAGCTTCAGAAAGCCATGTCACTGCAAGGACATGAAGACTGGGTTCGTGGAGTGGCATGGGCATCTCTAGGTGAGTACTACTGTTTGGAGTAATGGTAGTGTTATTGTTTCAGCAGTAGAACCTGTTTTTAATTAACGATTACTATCCCAGTATACTTGCATGTCTCACTTAACTCAAAGTCAGATATACATGCAACATCTCGCTTAAGTGCTCTTGAGAAAGACAGGGTCATCTTAAACACATATTCTGTACAACAATTAGTCTCTCACAAAGCCCAGTCAGATTTTGTTGGTGTACCAGGGCTGATATTTGAGCCCAGGATCTTTTTGATAGGTTGTGACAGTAACGACTAAGTCACCATGGTTGGGTTTTGGCAAGCTGACAAAGGAGGCTAGCAAGATGTTTTTGATAATACAAATAAATGATAAGATCCTTGGAGTTACTGTTTTAATATTTGCTTGATGGCTAATTAGTGGTAGACCTTTGTAGACAATATATGGACAAATCAGTACTTTATTAGTTCAGTCTTCACTGAAAATTATGCCTATTTTTTAGCCTGGAGGCAGTAAGAGTCAGTACACAGTAGTTTTTTCTGCAATAAGCTTGTTTGATTTAGGCAAACAACATAAAGTTTAAAGTGTGGTAAGTTACAAATATGGGCTAAGGGTTCAGATGTGTCCTTAAATAAGTAAAAAAACAAACATTTTGTTTTAGATGTTTTCTAATTTTATGTCGCATTTGATAGCAGTTTAGACTTTTGGTACCTGCTAGTTTGTGATATGGTGGTCTTTGTCTTCTGAAGGCTTAAAACCTCGTGCTTGTGGTTCTCCATTTCTTTTCGGTTTATCTTAAGCAAGCCTGCAAAGCAGGATAATGCAGTTATTGGGCATTAAAAGAGTCATGTGATTGGCTGAATGCTGAGAGGTGGGAGGAGATTTCCAGTGACAGCCTTCAACCAATTTGATGAGAAAGGCAGACAAGTGCATTTTGACTTTCTTAAAGCTAAACACAAGCAAAAAGACAAATATCTGTTTTTAGAGCATTAAAAAAAATAAAACCTAGATACTTTGTACGGATTTTAAACAAGTTATTTAGAGTCCAGCTTCACCAACCAGTGTGCTATTCACAGTATTGTGATAGCGCATGCATGGATCCAACCCAGGCTCTCTACTAATTGCGTAACCCTCTTCAAGGGCACTTCATTACTGCACTGTTCTGATTGTGTAAAAGCTATTTCATCTCCTTAACCAGCCCTCTCGCCAGTGTCTCCGTCCCACTCACAGTCTATGACCTACTCCACGCTGCCAAGCTACGAGCCAGCAAAGAGACAGAGAGAAGTTTGTTTATATGAAAAATCCCCATAGGAATGACAAAACCCTCTCTCCACTGTGAGAGTAGTTAAATAAATCATTTTGTTCTTTTATGATTTGGCAGATGGCAAATTGCAGCACTAGAGGTGCAGTTTATCATAGCTGTTAAACACTGGGATTCAGAGCATGATGCTGTTTTTGTTATGTGTTTCTATCTTTATCCTATTTTCTAAATCACGATTTTCTTTCCATCTATCTTAGTAGTGGAACAAAATTGGCACAAGTATAAAATCAGCTGGTATGTTGTCAACCATGGGCTTTACCCAATTTATCACTCTTTTAAAATGAATTTATATTAATTCTCTGAATTAAATGATGCAATCAACACGAGACACGTGTTTTTCTTAGAGCAGGGACGGTCAGACCTCTGATCTCATACACATCAGGCTACAACATCATCTAATTCATATTTATTTTTAGGCTATTTGTTGTAATTCAGGGTGGGGTGAAAATATTGCGGTGCTCATGCGCTTCAGCAGTCGCAGAGCTGGAGCCTGTTCACGGTTTGCAAATTTGGTGGCTGTTAAACCATTTATATAGCAGCTCTTTCTTCAAAATTAGAGAGTGGATGTATTTTCACCTCATTGTTATGTTTGCCGTAAATGTTTTTTTTTGTTTGTTTTCAGATCTTTGGGGGAGGGTATTCCTTTTAATTTTTAAACATCAAGTGGAGGGTCTATTCAACAATATAAATCAGGCTGGGGAGGTTGTTTTTTTTTGGGTTTTTTTTTGTCAAATTAAATATTAGATTCAGCCCCCCACCCCAATCATTTTCACACTGTCCCTTAGGATATTTTAAAATGTAATGGATTAAGAAAAACTCCACACTCGTAATTCAAGATAGGTTGAAGTTCAAGTTTCAACTTTATTTGTTGCCTATGGGTATTTTATTTTGTCACAAGTATAAAAAACAATGTGTCTATTAAAAATAAAGTCTGCCAGGCTCAAGAAAGTCATCATGATTGACAAACAATAATGGCCTTTCTCCTACCTCTCCCAGCATCCAGGAGGCCTGGCAACAGAGGAATTTTTATTATGTCTGTTTATCTTGGCTGAGGCAAAACTGGGCCAGTGGCCATTGGACTAAACCTGAAACGCATGATGTGACAGACGGGGGCACTCAGAGATAGTGGCATGTGCTTTGTTTACCACCTGTCTGTGCATATTTGGCTGGTACTCCTGCTGTCTTACTGGCCACATCACAGTCAGCAGCGTTCTTCTATAATGCCTTTAACAGTTCTAACAAATAATTGAAGGAAACAATCTGCTGGATGTGTAGATAAGCAACTGTTTGCTAGCATGTTCACCATATGAAATTTATAAGGTGATAATATATCAGTGTTTTGTTGGGCTGCCCCCCCCCAAGAGGCTGGAAGTTCAATTTATGCAGCTTTAAGTATATTAGGCAGTTTTGATTAGGCAACAGTAATTGTATATTTGATAATAACACACTTTTAATCAAAGCACCACAGAAGAGTAAATAATACAAAGGCAGTTTTGATCATTTCAATAATAGGGTAGTCTAAGAGGTGATAGAAAATGTCTTTCCCTCTGGAAGGTTTTCAGGTTCTCTCTCTGACTTGTTCAGGTGGGGAGCTGTTATTAGCCAGCTGTTCACAGGACTGTCTCATCAGAGTGTGGAGGCTGTCTGCCAAGTCTGGGACAGACGCCCGCACAGAGGACGATCACACCGTCATCAAAATGAAAGAGGACGTTTTTGAAGTGAAGGAGAGAGGTGAGCAGGGCCGCGCAGGCCTGATTATAAAAAGGGTGCTAATTAACCTAATGAAGAGACGCTTTTTGATGCGTTAATGGCACATGGTGGTTACCGACTTCCATAAAGAACCAAGCATGTGTGTGTGTATGCGTGTTTACCTTTTATCAGTGTAACACATACTTAATTGATTTTTAATGGAACATTTAGAATTGTGTGTATGTTTGTTTTTTTTTAAGCGAAAATCTATACCTGCTCACTTAATCATTTACCTTTCTCTTGTTCATAGCATAAAACTGATATATGATGAAGCCTTCATCTGGCCTCTCTGTCTTCCTGATGCAGATGTATCCTCGGTGTTTGCTGTGTCTCTTGAGACGGTCCTGGCAGGCCATGAGAATTGGGTCTATGGAGTCCACTGGCAGCCTCCTCTCTGCAAAGGTATCGTGATTAAAAAGCAGGGAAGTGATTGGTCATTTATTCGCAATATTTTTAGATAACTGGCAGTAGGTTCCTGCTAAAATCTCTTAGTAGTGTTCGTGATTCAAACTCTTTCTTTACACTGAGGATATAGTTTCCACTAAACATTTCAACCACGTATTCTGTTTCTACAGCCAGTGGAAGTAAATGGATTGCATGCTAAGCTGAGACACATTGTTTCTCTCCATTTGACTTACAGTGCTATTGCTTACAAAAGCCAGCAAGAGACGGTGACAATGTCAAAGAAAAATGGAAAAAAAAACGATTGTGAAAAGTTATTAGCTTAATTAGTTCTCAAAGGAAAGGCTGGTGGATGTGCTAAATCTTCTCTTTTACTCTGGTTGCCTTAAAAGCTTATCACATCAAGATCACTTCACACCCACCCCAGCTTTTGTGTACATCACACATCATTATGTTTAGATACTTCAAGAGTAAGTAAAGCTGCACAATTATGCTGCAATTAGTGCGAAGGTGCAATTGTTTAGCTCAATATTGAAATCACATGTTTTGTCATGAATGTTTTTCCATATTTACAAACAATATTTTTTTATTGTCATTAAGCATATATTATAATAATTATAATATGACATGATACCATGCATCCTAATAAAAGTGAAGTCCCTACATAAAATGCTGTTGCACTTCCCTTGCAGTTAGTCTTTGTTGGAAAATGCTCTTGCCTGCAGTTCCAACTGCATCCTCGCTTGAGCTCGGTCAGTCGTTTTACTTGTAAACACATGTAGGAAACACTTGACGTGATGCATCAGTGCAGGCATCTTAATACAAAGTGTTGGTTTTGTATGCCACCAATATTAATAAATTGTGGAGACGAAAGTGTGATTATGGTTACTGTGCAGCCTTAAAAATAAATCATAGAAGGCCTAATACAGTGGTTCTGGAGGTAAATCTGAGGGGTTGTACGATGATTAACAAGATGGAAAAAAATCTGCTACGCAAATTCTGCTTATTTTTTGACTGTTCCCTAATCTTTGCTATTTTATTGTTAAATATTGTTAGTTATTAGTTACCTCTTCAAATGAAACAATCTGATATCACAACAGATCATAACTCACAGACATATGCAACTTTTGACAGGTGGTGTGAGTAGACATTGCTTTGGATCGCAAACCAAAACAGTCGAAAACCGCTGGCCTAATGATTGACTGTTGTCTGTTGACCATTATTGACTGAGTGTGCTGCTCCTGTATGGTTTTCTCCAGTGTCTCTTTGTCTCCCCCTTTAGGTGGTGAGCTGCAGCAGCCCCTCAGTCTGCTCTCTGCCTCCATGGACAAAACCATGATCCTCTGGGCCCCTGAGGAGGGATCTGGAGTCTGGGTGGAGCAGGTGAGTGTTGACTTGAATACAAGGAGGGTGCCTACACACACATATACACATGGTATCAATCACTCTCTGAGGGGAACACAGGGTTTGCACACGCAACCACACAACCCCACAAACCAATTTCCCCACTCTATTTCTGCTAGCTTCCCTTTCAGTAGCTCTTGACATGATCTGGAGCTTGAGCCTTCCCATAGTATTCTCCCTCTTGCTGTCAGTACCCCTGCGTCGGTTTCCACTCTCCCTGACATTGAGGTGTCAGGAATAGAAGTGATAGACAGTGATGAAAAGGCGCTGAGCCTGGCGCACCACTGTGAGTTTAGACAAGCCAAGGATGTCCTCCCCCATCTTCCCTTCTATCACTCACTCACACTGAACCCCCTCTTTTACGGCCCATTCCCCAACACATCCGACAGGGGTTGAGAGGCTGGTGGAAGACATGCCATAGCCTTTGCCCGCACCGCCTTTCTCCTTTATTATTGTTTTCCTCCATGATCCGTCTTTCCTTTTCACTCCCGCCTTCTGCCATTTT
Organism: Maccullochella peelii; assembly: GCA_002120245.1. Lineage (NCBI taxonomy): Eukaryota > Metazoa > Chordata > Actinopteri > Centrarchiformes > Percichthyidae > Maccullochella > Maccullochella peelii. Next base: position 107,144 of record LKNJ01000596.1, read on the forward strand.
CTGTCCTCCACCTCTTTTTCTCCACCACTTTCCTCCTTTTCTCTTCTCCTCTCTCGTCTCCCTCTCTTACATTATCTCTCTCCTCTTTCACTCCCCTCCACCTCATCTCTCTTAGCTCCCAACAGCTGCTGTTGTGCCAGAATGGGGCTAAATTTAACACAAGTGTGGATGGTGAAGAAAAAGCAGTTCTCTGCCCATCTGCTTCTTCTTCTTTTTTTTTTTTTAAATAGGACTCGCAAATTCTCAGGTGGTTCAGGAGTACCTCAGATTACCTTTCCACGTACCTCACCGAAACACAGAAACAAAATAATATATATTTCAGACACAAACTACTGACATAGACATGCTCACGTACGCAGAATGTATTCCACAATGTGTGTACACAGGCTTACAAATGCGCACACACACACACACACACACACACACATCCCATTGCACACCTTGTGTTTGATCACACTCTGATGTGATGAGAAAGATTCCACACTTGATCAGTTACATTTTTGCACCTTTGATCTCATCATTCACATCCACAGTGACGAGCAACAAAGACCATAGAAAGGAGCAACCATGAAAGTCTTGATTCTCCGCTCTGACAAAGGGATGGTGATTAGGGCCTGAAGCCAGTGCGGATGTCACATATTCTTCTCAGTATTATTAGACAAAGGTGGTCAGTGGAAAAGAAAAGCAGAAAAAAAAATAAACCCCCCTACCTGAAATAACCTTTTTGTTGAATATGAAAGTGCATATTATACTTCTCTCCATTTCTCTCCTCCTCTATTTCTATTCCTTTTGACCTGTTTTTTTTTTGTTTTTTTTTCAAACAAGAGAGCCAAACCCTTTGAACTGACAGGTTCCCTGCCTATAAAGGAAGCTTAACCTCTGAAGCTCTTTCACACACATGCACACAGATGCACATGTGCAACAATGAAATGTCAGTGAATTAAACTGTATTTACATTTTGTTCTTATCTTTACACGTTAGAGAGAATTAAAGGCCTTTGGTCCATTTTGAGTGTTTTCCATAATCTGAATAGGCCTCACAAAGGCTTTTCTACGGGATGTTGAAGTTTTTGGCAGAGCAGATTCCGCGGTGCTAAATGGCCAGCCATGTGTGTCTTAATTAGCCGATTTTTACAAAGAAGTGCTCCACTTCTTCACGCTGATTAGAGTAATTGGTGAGATTTAATGGCGAGCTGGGTTAGCAGTGGGGTGGCCGGGGCCCACCGCTGCGTAAAGCACATCTTACTAACGAGACACACTGGTAATTAACATCTCATACTGACCACAGCGGGCCACTACAATGCCTGGAGGGATTGTCAGTTTGTGTGTTTGACAGATACCCTATTTTCAGACCTCGGCTTGTGTACTGTCCTCAAGTTATACTTGGCCGCATGGCAGATCGAGAAAAGCCACTAAAGCCAAAATTAGTTGATGACATTTTTGAGTAATGTGTATGTGCATGTTTAGGTGGCTGTTTATTAATACTGTCTATTAAAGAGTAACTTAACACCAGGCTGAAAATCAGTGTTTTGCTGCCCTCTCTGGTTGAAAGTGTCAAGCCTGTTTCACCTCTAACCACACCCAGCGTCACTGATAGGTGTGCTTGGGTGTGGTCAGAAATGTGCTGTGTGTTGAACCTTTAATCAGACCCAGCAGTGATGTCACTCGGTCCTGGAGTACACTTCTACATCACTGCAGCAAGGTGAAAAGTTAAACCAGTGACCAGACAAGATTTTCAGGGGGTTTTAAGTTACTCTTTAATCTTAACCCTTTGGTAAGAATGAGATGTAAGATAGACGATTAATAGAAAAAGAAAGTAAATTGATCAGCAATTTTGATGATCGATTAATTACATTAAGATTAACAATGAATGAATGAATTAAATGATTATGTATAATGTCAAATGTGTTGCTCATAGTAACAAAAGCACAGAGAATTATTACCTGACTCTGCGGTACCCCTCAGCTCTACAGAGCTTTTTAGCCTTTTGTTTTGGTTTTCGGGCCCGCAACTTGTTGTTTTGGTTCACTCTCATCAGAGTAATTTCCAGCTGCTTCAGGCAGCTGTTTACAGTAAAAAATGTTCCGTGAAAAAGTAATTAACCCACTGCCCAGCACCAAAGCTAGCATTTAGTAGCTAAAGAGCCAGATATTTTTCTCAGGAGTTGGTGGAGACCAAAACAGAGCTCAAAGGAGAGTGAATATTCAACTTACATTCACCAGGTGACCAAAAAAAACGACTTCAAATGGATTTTAATGTTTTTAATGTGTCTAGTGGTTGTGAAAACAGGAAATTGTTTGCTAACACGTTCACAAGAAATTGAAGGGAAGATGACTCTCAGTGTGTCGGTCAGTATGTCAGCCGGAAAAGTTGATTTGAAAACCTGTACTCCACACTGTATGGGTTTTCCCGCCTCGACCAAGCTCATTCAGCACTCATCACCCTCTTTCTCTCTTTCCAAGAATGATATATGCCTTCCCTTCTTTGCTGTTCTTGTTCTATTCCTCCCCCATACCCCCGCTGGCCAGTGATAAGGCACGCCGTGCATCCATATTGTTCCCCCTCTCGTAAACAAGACAGATGACGGCTTTTTGCCTCTGTGAGTTTTTGCGTGATTTATGGCGGGCTCTTGTGTGCAGAATTTTAGAATCAATCTGCTTAATGTTGCATCTCATTCTCTCTCAAGCTCACCATCTATGTTTCTACCTGTCTGTCGCTCTCTCTGGATGGCTGGAGGATCATGCCGTTCAAAGTGAAGGCTTGCCTTTATCGCTGTCATTAGTTCCACTGTGTTTCAGCCTGCAGACAGGCATTATTTTGAAGGTCATTGATGACCAACGCAAGCTCCCTAAGCGGGCCAGATGATTGAGGACACCACTTTACTGCCACATACAGAAGACAGACGTAGCGAACATATATGTGTGCCTCTGCTAGTGTCTTTGTGTTTAGCCTTTAATGCGTTTGTTTAACATGTAATTGATGCACACACATTCTTGTGTGTTACTCCTGTGGTCTGTCTCAGGTCACTGCTGCAGCTAAACATGCTCTCACTCTACCTACCTGCTTTAAGAAAAGATAACAGGCTAAGCTGGACATCTTTCCAGATTTAAATCACTCGAGTGTGAATTTAGCACTTCTCATATTTCCTCACAGCCAATGTCCGTATCATTTAAGGCACAAGCTAATTAAAGATGGCGGAGAGATTACATAGCCGTATCAGGATACAGACCACAGTGCTGCTGAGGGAGCAGTGTAGCACTCTCTAGGGTTCGCTCTGCTGCTATCGATTTGAATAGATCTGCCATCTGGGCCCAGTTTACCTCCAAGGCCTTGGGGCCCGATAAAGCTTTTAATTGTTTGAATTCCTCATGGCAGTGCGAAGTTGGCCTGGTCAACAGAAACTCTCTCAAAGTCTTTGAGTAAATAGTTTCTCTTTGTCTGGTTAAGTATTGAAGTATCATTCTAAAGAACGAGTAGGTAATAATGAAGATTTCTGACTTTAACTGAAAGTTGTGAATAGAAATGTCTCTTCATGCAGGAGTATAGACTTACTCTCTTGTGCTGCCCATTATATTTCAGTGATGAAGCTTATTTGTTCTTGTACAAGCCAGTTGCAGGCTGAAATATGGACAGCTCATGGTTAGAAAAGCTCTCTGTTGCTTAAACAAGAATTCCTGTTTATTCAGAGTGTAAATATTTCAATTAATTTCCACATTGTTTCAAGTTATTTCCATCTAGTGTCATAATCCTGCATTGAATCCTATCGGTTATGCAAGCAGCAGGATGAGATATTAATATTATCTTGTTTTCTCTATTTTAGTATCTCATTTCTGTTCTCTATGGGTATTAATGTCAAATGAAAGGATGAATGAATACAGATTGTAATTCAGTTTTTACATTTTTAGAACTAATTAGAAGCTTTTTATTTTGAATATTACCAGAGAGTGATTTGAATCCACAGAATTCAATACAAAATTGTCTTGACACACAAAAGCAAGGTGCGTGAGATTAGACAGGTGGTCAGAATCCTAAAGGAGCAATTTTTATTTTCTAACATGTTTCTGAACTGAGAGGCAGTCATATTTTGGACATTTTTAAATTGGGTTGGTTTTTCAGTGGAAGCTCAGACCCCATGGACCCTTCACTGTCTACATGATCTGCCCTATGAGTGTGACACGGGTCACAGGCTCTCACCCAAATCCAATATATGTAAATCCTTCTGTTTTCTCAAGCTTTGCCATTTTTCATAATTATTTGTGCAGTGTGATATGCTGCGCTGCAATTGCTTTCATTTTGTATTAGACAAATGTATTTTCTCAGGAAAAAACACAACACAGTTTATTCAACTATAATAAGTCCCATTTTGCATAATTTCTCATCTGACTCGTCAGCTTAATCTGCTGTTTTTTTCTGCTTCTATCCACCATTATGGGAGCAGTTAGTTAATTAGTCTTGAAGGGAGACTGAGAACAGATTTGATAACTCTTTTCTCTATAAGTCTAACTTGTTTCCCCTCACATTTCTTTTCTATACATCTGAGCCTGTAGCCTGTAGGGTTACACAAAAGGTGTTTGCCACAACAACTAGGCTATATACTGTGTGTCTGAATGTCATATAGGCTGAAAGGAGGTGTTAAATTCATAACTCTCAGAAATAGCAGCTTTTTTTAATCTAACCAACTTTACCTGGTTGCTTTTTCTCCATATGTGGCTGTTGATGCACATTCATGTTGTTATAGGTTACTTTCATCTTTGTGTGAAACCAAATGTTCCACACCCACCTGATGTCAGATACGAGTGTGTTGAAAATGAGATGATGCTTCTAATCAGTAATGATCGCCCCCACAACATGTTTTTTTTTTTTTTTTTTCTCACCAGGTGCGTGTAGGTGAGGTTGGTGGCAACACTCTGGGTTTCTACGGATGCCAGATGAGTCCAGATGGCTCAATGATCGCGGCTCACGCTTTTCACGGAGCACTACATCTCTGGTGCAAACACCAAGACAAAGAGGTGAGAGTCATGGCCTCAGTTACTTTCAAATCAGTATAATGCCAGTATTTTTGTAGTTTGTTAAGTTAAAATACACAGATTGTTTCTTTCATTCACACAAGAAATGTACAACTTTTCCCTGAAGCGCTGGAATGGTAAGTGTGTTTGAAATAAGATTCAATGTTAGTACATTGCTACGCTTTGTGAGAGACAGTGATTAGTGTACTTAGTCACACCAAGTCTCCTGTCTGCCACTCAATTTGACTGGCTTCGCATGTGTCTTTGTTGGGTGTCCCTGAGAGAGAGTCGTGGTCTGAAGTCACAACGTAAGTTCAGAGATAACTGCATTTCAATTACGCCCGCTTAATTTAAAGTTCAGCACAAACCTGAAGGTGTTGATAACTAATTCAGATGTTTCAAAGGGGATCATCTTCTCAGACAGCAACACCTAAATTATAATCGCCCACTCTCATGTAGCTGCCAATCATGGACACCAGTTCTGGGGTTTACCATCATGTGGCAGGGGTGGTAGTCATGGAAGTGGTGTGTATGTAGAGGAGTATGTAGACAGGAAATCAGGTGAAAGTTGTGAACTGACCATTGCAATGCTTTCTGACCAGGGAGCGTGGAAGCCTGGGGTTGTGATATCAGGTCACTTTAGTGCAGTCCAGGACCTGAGCTGGGATCCTGAGGGTGAGTTCATCCTCAGCGTGGGCTCAGACCAAACCACCAGACTCTTCACTCCATGGAGGAAACAAGATGCCAAACAGGTAAAATAGGCTTAGAATCCCCTATAACAAGAAAAATTGCAATGCTAATTGTAGCTCAAAATTAGTGACAGTATTCTTTTAAATGTTTTATGTGCATAGTTAGGAATGAGATTAAATAACCAAATGTAAATCTGTTGTTGGCTAATCTGGTGAATACCTGAAAAATCAAGGTAATTCATCACATTGATGCAAATATTCGATGCAAAATCTAATATTGCTATAATGCAGTCCTGTTTTACCCACAGTGGCCTAATAATAGGAATACACGGTTAATAAAACACATCAGAGTTTCATTTTCCTTTTTTTTTTCTTTACTCATGAGACAAGATAGAAAACAGGTCATGTTTTACACACCTGGCATCACCATGTTGAGGTTAGGATTTAGGCTTCTCTATTTCTTCTTGTCTCCTGTAAGCAATGGTTACTTAGTATGCTGCTGTCTTTTTAACACCAGCCAGCTGTATTAACCTTTGTGGGATAAAGTCTGTACCTAATAGATTCTCTACTTGCAGCGGTTTTTTAAAATATGTTTAGGCTCTGTCCCTGATTGAATTTCAGCAGGCTGTGACTTAATAATAAAGAGCTTCAGAGTGTAAGTGATCATATATTTTTGAGGGAAGAAATCAAGGCCTGAGGTACAGGGGTTGATTGATCTTCACCTGGTTTATCCAGGTTAAATTGTTAGAAGCTGGGTAAAACGTGCCAGTTTAGCATTCAGTTTAGGTAGAAACAAGGTTCCAGTATTCCTCACATTATTCAAGATGCCAGTTTGGAATATTGCCACCTCATGCCGGTGCCAAAGGAAATCTGGTCATTGTTAGTGGAGCCTTCCATCTTCTCTCGTGAGAACACTTTGCATCTCAAACTGGAAATGTTTCATTTGATCAGGAGATTCAATGTTGTATTTGGCTTGGTTACAAACGCCTGGATGTAGGGCAAAGAAACCCAGTCCCACAACATCAGAGATCGATTGAAACCCAGGCACCTCCCCGGGATCCTCATGACCAGATCTGCATCTCTTACAATATCTTTCTACTACTTTTCCACGCTGCAGGAAACCTGGCATGAGATCTCACGGCCACAGATCCATGGATATGACATGCAGTGTCTGGCAATGGTTGGGAGGTTTCAATTTGTGTCTGGAGCTGATGAGAAGGTCCTGCGCGTGTTTCAAGCGCCTCGTAATTTTGTGGAGAACTTTGCTAACATCTCCGGGACCTCAAAAGAAAAGCTGTTGATGTCTAGTGTGAGTGCCAAATTAAATGACTATCTATGATTATATTTTCAACTCATTTTTATTCCATGTGTAGATATAGTCAGTAATTAAATCCATGACCTTTAGAGCCACATGTCTGCCCTCTGTCCAAAGGTCAGATCTCACCATAATTTTGTTTGTAGTGTCTCTTTCACTTTGTTTTCCAACTGTAAAATGTGCTGAGTGGACTGCCCACTCTCCTTAAAACTAGTTATTGATTTTTGTGTGTCTCTGTTCGTTCATTTATCTGCTCATTGTCAGGACTCTGCCAACCTTCCAGAAGGAGCCAGCACACCTGCCTTGGGTCTGTCTAACAAGGCTGTATTTCAAGGTAAAATACTTGCTCAGCTCTGCATTTGAGTGTTCCAGCGCTCAGGGTTGGGGCCAAGTTTTGTCTCATAATCAATTTTCACGAGCTTCACACAGTAGTTTGAGACAGCTGTGCCTATGTAATGTAATTCAAGTAATCAAATATATTTACAGAAATGTCATTTTAATTTACAGGTGACCTTGTCCCAAAAACCAAAGAAGAAGAGGGGCAGTTCAACACTGTGTCTGATCAATACCAGGAGTCTTACTTCCACCCGCTCGTCATGACTGGTACAGTAAACCTGCAAAAACATTTTGTAGTATTTTTCCAACATAACATGGTCATTTCTAAAAAGTAAACTCTCATTCAATTTAAACCTCCTTGATAAATAATTTTAGAGCCAAAATGCATCCCTGTCTCCTACAGTCTGATTCATATTCCTCATTGCAATCCACTCAGCAGCCTCAGTACACATTTAAGAGTTCCTGTCTGCCTGTTGCTGGAAGTTTTTATAAGAGACAAAGATATGTGGCCAGACGGACAGTTATTTATTACAGCTCTACTCCCACAGTGCCTGAGGTCTCCTGGAGGCCTATGGTTTTACAGCAGGAGAGGGGATGAGAAGAAAGGGGGGGTGGGCGATGGAGGAGGAAGAATAGGTGTCAGGAAGCGGTGATGTGAACCGAAGCAAAAAAAAAAGGAATAGGACAGGAAAATTGCAGGCTCTCATTACAAAATGAGTAGCAAATTCCAAAACAATGGATGGGTTTGTGAATGGAAATGGCATTGTGTTAATGTGTAGAGAGGACACAGTGGTACACAGAGGAAGAAGAGTACAAGAAACAAAGGCAAAATGGAGAAACTAATTGCAGGAAATGGGCAGATGGGGAATGGATGAGAGTCAAATGAAGAGAACATAGCATGGCGCTTTAAAACCCCTGGGCCAGAGGGTGTCAAGGGCTGTCATAAGCATGATTGAAGCCACTCCTTAATCTGCAATGCTAATTAGAAAGCAGGCTTATGTGATTGCAAAGTTTAAGTATCGATGACCCCGGGCTATCTAGGGAGCAACCAAGTGCAGAGACTGTTGTTAACAATGCGTTCTCACTCGTTTGATTGGCCTCCGCAGGCAGGGAGACAAATGAATTATTAGGCAAAACTGGAAAGCCGATGACCAATAAGAAAAACACAGGGAGTCTAGCTTTCAATTACATGCAACACGAAGGCAGCGTAGGCTTGTGCAGAGCCTGCGGTGTGAAGGAGAGGATTGGCACCCGGCTAGATTTGATCCCCCTCAAAGCCAGCAGCCGTTAGGAATGAAAGATAAAGCTGCAGTTGTTTCAAAATAGCTTTTTTTTTTTTTTTTGAGGTGGGTGGAGGGGTGGAGAGGCAAGTTGCAGGGCTGAGGATTTCATGCAAGCTAAATGCTAAACGAGGCCGTATGTGAATGTGAGAGAACATTGTCTCGGGGCGATCACTCATGCTCTCAGTCTACCATGTAGCTTGTAGTTCACTGTCTGCCTCTCTTTATGGTGCTCATTGTCTTTTTTTCTCCCCTTTTAACTTGTCACATACACACATGCACATGTTCAGTATCATATCTGTCACTCTTTAGGTTAAAAGTGTGTGTGTGTGTGTGTGTGTGTGTGTGTGTGTGTGCGCGTGCGCCATAGAGCCCCCACCAGAGGATCATCTTCTCCAGAACACACTGTGGCCTGAGGTCCAGAAACTGTGAGTATCCAAATGTCTCTCTGCTAACAGCGTATCCAAACCAACTCAGCTTGTCTTTAGTTTCAGTTACCTACTCTTACAAACAATATCCAGAGTCCTGAGACAACATACAACCGGTCTCCACTATATATTTCTTTTAAAAATGCTTCCTTTACCTATAAAGACATCAGTTTCCATATCGCTCTTAATGGCGCAACATTTCCAGACGTAAATGTGTTTGGTTTTGCCCAAAGGGTTTATTGTATCTGAAAATGATGGACTCATCAGCCAATCAGGATCCAGCTTCCTGCCACCCCATGAGCCTCTTCTCCAGGCTGAATATATTGCCTCCATTTGTGCCCAATGTTAAATCCATTTACCTGTCAATCCCCCATAAACATGACGTATGGCGTGGCCGTTTATTCGAGGTGTGGGCATTGTGTGTGTTGAAAAGTGCTTTTTCTACCTCCACTTGGCTTCACCCCCTTGACTCATTTACTGCATAACAGAAACATTAAAATGAGTAAGTGGCCAAATTATTTTTGTGGCATAAATAATGCTCTCACTGTTGTGGCCAAATTGCTGCAGCGTTTGAAAGCTTCCTCGTCAGGGAGGAATTTGTCTCCGTCGGGTTGCAGGCTGTGATTTCACCTTGCTGACTTGTTGACATTTTAAAACAACCAGGTGAAGCTAAAAGTAATTAGGCTGTGAGTGATTAGCTGCAGCATCATCGTTGTTCATCTCTGTCAGCGGGAGAACGACCAGTCATCGCAGATCAGTATTTTAATTTCACATTCTGTCTGCTTATTTACCTGCCAGCAAGCGACCATGGCTCCAGCCTGGAAGCTTGTCGAGGCGACGCTTTGGAATAACAGAATACTTAATTTACTGTCAGACAGGGAGCGCTGTCTTTGTTGTTGTCCTCCTCCCTTCTCCTGTCTGTCTCTCAGATGCCTGTCTGTCCTTCCACATATTCAGCGCGGCTGTTATCTGGAATCCTGATGATTAATCTCTGCACGATTGTCCTCCTCTGTCTCCTCCAGGTACGGCCATGGCTTCGAGATGTTCTGTCTCGCCGCAGACAGCGCCAGGACGGTGGTGGCCTCTGCATGCAAGGTCAGTGTGATAAGATCGAGGCCAGAGACCATGTCACAGTCCAGACCACATATCCCCCCTCCCACCTTCAGCAAAGAACATTAGATCAGAGAGGAGAGAGCATCATGACATCATACACACACACACAAAGCAGGGGTAGACGGTGCCGTCAGTTAGGTATTGATGGTACCTACCTTGTCCTGACCTTCATTGTTCAGACAATTCTGTCCTTATGTGGCATACAATCACTTTGACTCGGTTTCTTTCTACCTCACCCACCTTCTCACCCTGTGTTCCTCCCCTCTCTGTCTTCCATTCATCTCCCCTTTCCTCCAACTGTCCACCTTTCTTTCCTCCGCATGTCTTTCTTTTATGCCTTTCTCCCCTCACAATTACTCTTAAAAAGCTGTACGAACCCTGTCCAAGTGTATAACCCACAAAGTTATAAAATCAAGAAAAAGACAACAAATGGCTTTCAAGATGCTTTTTAAAGATGTTGTATTGTGTATTTTTTCTCTGTAGATAAACTAATCTAAACTATCTTTCCAGGCATCTAAAGCCGAGCATGCAGCAGTCCTACTGTGGAGTGCAGCTACCTGGCGTCAGCTGCAGACGCTGCCGTGCCACACCCTCACCGTCACCCAGATGGCCTTCTCCCCTGATGCACGACTCCTACTGGCTGTTTCCCGTGATCGCACCTGGTCTTTATGGAGACGGGACCAGCCCACATCTGAAAGTCCAGGTGAGAAAGGGGAAGGAGATGTCACTAATGAGGGGTCCACCTTAAAGGATTGTGTTATTTAGTTATCAGGATTTTTTTTTTTGTAGTGCAGGGCAGCTCAGGATGAGATAATGGCTTGTCATGGTGCTTTGCAAATAGATTTAGCTTAATTAAAAATGTGTTTGAGTGAATTTCAAGACAAAGAGACTATATTGGAGCCTTACTGGCAGGCAACACCAGCTCCCCTTATTCAAATGAATTAAATTAAGGTAAACCCACTGAGCAGATTTGTTCCAAATCAAATTCCAAGTCAAGCTGGCCTGATTGGACGGAATCCCCAAATTAATACTGTGAAGAGCCAAACAAGTGATGCGTAGACTGAAACACGTCCAAAAAGGACCTAATAAAGGAAAGATTATTTATTTATTTGATTTTAAATGTAACCACATTTTCTCTGCATATTTGTGTAAATTGACCACAATTTGAATTTCACTCTCCCCCTTTAACAAATGTATTAGTATCTTTATTGCAGGTAATACTTTGGATAGTAGGTGCAGCAAAGCCTTGAAATGTTGTACGAGGGCTTTCAGATGGATATTAACTAATGAAAAATAACTAACTAACAGATGCCTGCCTATATACTTATTCAACCTCATTTATTGCTGGAGGGCTTGTCTGTATAGCAAAGTTGCAACGGATTGCAATAGCTCATCAAATCTGTGCCTGCGCGCATGTCATGTCAGGATCAAGATGAAGAAGAAAACGATCAACGCTGTAAACAAGTTGTGCAACCCCTGTTTGAAGAAATACAGACATAGTGGTTGTGTAGTGGCTTGTTTGATTTCAGGCTCCTGGGACCAGACACAGACACACCAACAACAATGCAGCCTCCTGTTATTTTGACATATTGCAAACATCAATCTAACAACCTCCTTTGTGTCTCTCTGTCGCTCATTTTGTTTGTTTTGCTCGACCTTTGACCTCTTTCAGACTTAACTCCGTGGTGGTGACATTAATGGTTAGAGAAACAGATTTGTTTCTGAAAGGTCACTACTGTCAGTATCCAGACGGTCTGAGAAATCATCTCTGGCCCCAAACCCTAAATATATGGAACTTCCAACTAAACTCAGTGCATCAGGGCACCTTCGCATAGTATAGCCTATTATAACTATTTGCATTGAACATTTAATAGGATGTGACACCACTTTCTTTTTTTTATTGTTGGTGGTGGAAACGGCAAGAATAAAGCTGGCTCTGATTTTGTTTGCAATCACTTTCCATGCATGAACAATATGGTAGATTTTGGGTAAATCCTTGTCTCTGATTGGCTATTCCTGCTCTGAACATACATGTGATTAACCATGTTATCAACTAAGTCGCTTGATAAATGTGTCTTATTCTTCACACAGCAAAGAACGTTTTTACTCATCAGTTCACTCTTGAGAGCATTCTCAAGTGTAATTCTTAGACGTTTGATCAATATGGGCCCAGATCAGGTCCGGCCAATGAAACAAAAAAATAAGCACTGATATCGGATCAGTACTTTTGTTCGCCAATGTCCTGAGTCGATTCATGCATGCCCACTCTCCATTCACCTCCTGCAGGGCCCCTGTTGTAAACAAGAGCGTGCTCCTGCAGAGTTTGTATATATGAGAGAATCTCAGCACCTTGACTCAGACAAATAACCCGATCCTGCATCCAAGGTGAGCAGAACACGACATTTAAGCCCAGAGGATTACCTCCCACCTGCACCTGGTTATGCATCTCGTGGCTCTTTTGGCAGCTCTGGATGGTCTTAATGGGCACTGACAGAGGCTAACCAGTCCTGCACTCTCCTGTTTGCCTGTATAGTGGACCGCACAGAGGCAGGGATGGTGGAGAGAAGGGAGTGGAGGGTTTGGAGGGAGGGGGGGGGGGGGTCCCGTCTGTTCCAGTTGGCTGCTGAATCACTCAAGGTGATTGTGAAGAACACACACACACACACACACACACACACAGTCTCACAGACCAGACCAGGGAAGGTTAAACGAAGTCGGAGCTGATCAAACAAACTCCCTCAATCCTCACTTTTCTTCTTACCTGTTTTGTCTAACCACATCCTCCTCCCTTCCTCTTCCACCTCCCTCTTCCTCTCTCTCGTGGGTCAAGCACCCAGACATCTTCATTAAGGAGACACTGTTACTTTCCTCTCCTCCCTTTTCTTCTTTTTGTTATGCAGCTGTCTATCTAATCTGTGTAGCCTGTGCTGCTCTTTTTTTCTTTCTTGATGTATTTTGCTCTTTCTTTTACTTTGTCTGCCTTTGGTCTCCATCTCTGCGTGGTTGGACTGAACAGCCCACCGTATCCCCTCGCAGTCCTCAGGTGAGAGTGTTAATGGAGGGAGGTGCAACACCTGTGTGTCCCAAACAACACACCCTCAAATATGTTTGTGTGCAGTTTGTAGAGAGCGAGTGTTGTGAGCGCATAAACACGACATGGTGGTTAACTCAGACTTTTGTGGTGACACTGTGGTTTTTACGGCCGTGCGTACATGCCGGCTTGGTTCTGTGTGTGTGTGTGTGTGTGTGTGTGAGTGAGAAAGTGAGAGAGTGCCAGTGCCAGTGGAGAGCAGCACTACTGCGGACGTACAGACAGGCGGCTGCCAGCAGCATACAAACAAGAGTGCCAGTGCCAGTGGAGAGCAGCACTACTGCGGACGTACAGACAGGCGGCTGCCAGCAGCATACAAACAAGCTCTCTGGGGAAAACCAATCTGTGGTCTGAAATGACTTAGGCTGGGGAAATAAACAGCAGCAGGTCATAAACCAAAACTGACTGAAATGGAGGGCTGGAATGAGGTTCTCTGTCTTGTTTGGTTGTTTATTTGTCGCTCGGGAGAGCTTTTGTTGCTACAGAGCAGTGAAGTAGGGATCTAGACATGCTGATGTCATGCTACTGTATAATCATGACACAAAGTTTTGACCACCAGCTCATCTCAAAAAGGAAGTGTCAGTGTGGTGTTCTATAAATGAAATGTGACAAAATATATCTAGGGTTGGCATTGATAATAGTATTTTGAGTTTGAATTAATTCTTTATATACTCTCTGTACTTGTTTGTGTTTGTTTGTATCCATGCAGAGCTGCCATTCTCACTGCATGCACACACAGGGAAAGACACAGCCATACACAGCCGAATCATTTGGTCATGTGACTGGAGTCCAGACAGCAAATACTTTGTGACATCCAGTCGGGACAAGAAGGTAATTTTTCAGATGTTGGGTGCATTCAAAAAACAAAACAAAACGCAACATAAGTCTTTGCTTTAAAGTGATGGTAAGAAAAGTGATTGGTAGTAATGTAATCAATGCATTTTTTTAGTAAGCATCAATTACATTTTTTGATTGCTCATACAAGTTTTTTTTGTGTGTGTGTGTCCAGGTGATAGTGTGGGGCCCCTGCAGATTAGAGGACTCCGGAGACTCCATGCCTCCTCCTGATATTAAACCATGTTCTTCCATCTTGGATGTGGGCGATTCAGCTACCGCTGTGGCTTTCTGCCCCATACTCTGCTCTGATAACAGGTACACACACACATGGCCAACTTCATGTACAAATATCACCAGCTGAAAGTCTGTACACTGAAAACATACAGTCAGTCACACTAACACTCTTCAAGCGATTATTTTATATAGATGTTATTTTATTTGGGCTGTGGAAAAACCACGAATAAATGGTTCTTTCTTTCATTTGATAAGACAGTACAATGACCCAGAAATAGTTAATAGCAGATGTTCCATGGCACCCAGTGAAGATGGGGTTGAGGAAATGAGTTACTTAATGACTAAAATGGCTTAAGCAACGAAATACATGAATTATCTCTGCAAGCACTAATAGACAAAGCACTCTTCTTATTTTGGTCATAGAATATTCTGCTTTTAACAACAGCAATCTACAATTGCATGCATGTGGAAAAAGTAGAGACTGTTCATTGTTTTAATGTAAAGTTGTTTGTATGGCTCAGCACAGTCTTGTGCTCAAGTTTTAGCAGGGAACTGTGGAACTGAAGAGGCTGCATATCAATACTGAATATATCATTGTGTAGCCACAATACAGAAGTCTGACTTCAACGTCACATTTGATATTAGAATACTCAACTAAACCAGTCAAGACATAGTGGGCTGCTTGATAGTATTGGTATAAATACAGATTTATCTGTCGCAGTATAAATTATGGAACTAAACTGCTGGATTCTTCCTTCCTTTAACTTTGTGAAAGTGTCTCAAATTTGTAGTGGAATCAAAGTTTTGCACAATTTCAATTTTGTGTCTAGGCTATTGCCTTAAGATCTGCTGTAATGCATGTGTGTGTGTGTGTGCCTTCTACAGCTACCTGCTTGCTGTGGGCCTAGAGTGCGGCAGGATCTTGATGTACAGGTGGAGCCCTGGCCAGGAGCCTGCTGGAAGACACGACTGGAGCAGCTGTGGAGAAACGGACATCTCGTATCCTTTACAACACACACACAGTTCATCTGAAGTTCAGTTCCTGATGTAACTTTGAAAGGCATCCAATGGCCACTGGCAGTACATGTAAATGACAATGTGTCACAGTAACAGTAGTGTGGCTTCAGTTTGATGGCTGGTGAGAGGCAGAAGCTTTCTGTTATGTGTTATGGAGGAAAAGGCAGCATTTAGGGGGGAAGGCATCGACAGGTACTTTGTGTGTATTTCTGAGTCATCGTTCTAGAGCTCAGGAAGTGAATTGAAGACAGGTATCTCTATTGTGTCTTTATATCAGAAGGCTTCTGCTCCTCATGCTTCAGTGTTTGGCTTCAGTGCTGCTCACAACCACATTTTTGTCAGTTCAACAACTTTTAAAATCAAGTTAGTTTAGCTATTCTTTCCAAATATATTTTTCACTTCCGTGTGTGTGTGTGTGGGTGTGTGTAATAATCCCAAAATTAGGTGAGAAAAGTTTGGGATTGTCTCTAGTAGAGTATGTGTAGTAGGTATTTGTCTGGTCTAATGCTTGTTCTGTCATCTAGAGCAGTATCCTGTTGTTTCCTTTCATCACATCCTTTTGCAGACAAAGCCACTCTTTGGCGGTCAAGAGGCTCCGCTGGAGGCCCAGGACCGGCCGGGCAGGTCGGGACAACAACAAGAAGGATGGACAGACTGACGGAGAGAGTGAAATCGAGGAGCAGAGCTCCTGGGTCCAGCTTGCCAGCGCCAGCGCCGACCACTCTGTCAAAATCTTCAACATCAACAAACGGGCTCTTTAGCACCAACACTGACACTATTATGTCTCTCACACGCAGAGAGACACTTGGACTGAGGGCCACGGGCCTGACTCTGGCACCAAGGCCACAGCTGCTCGCTGGCAAGCCATTCACTCCCCTGTGACAGCCAGTTAAGTCATGGGTCAGTCGCAGGACAAACCCTCGGCACACATGCCCCGCAGTCTGTCTGCACACAGCTGAACGGATTTGATGGGTGGAAGCAAGATGGTGAAAACACCATGACCCTAGGCTGGTATTTTGCTTAGACACTTCAAAGTGTTTTAGATTCAGAGAAGACAACTCTGCTGGTTATCTATACAGATTGCATATTTAGACTGGTTACCCAAGTAAACATTTATATGGTGAACGGATGCTTTTCAGTAACAAATAAAGGAAGTGATCTGGTCATTATGATTATGCTATTCTCCCTGGTTGTTAAGGATGCCATTAATCACACAGATGAATGGTGTGTATTAGTTTTATGACACATGAATTAAATGTTTTGTATATCCAAAATTTGACTGCCTTTGGTCTCTCAGAGAAGTTCATGAAGTCAAGTTGCTGTGTTTCTGATTGTTTAATGTATTTTCCTATCTTCCAGGCAGCCAGTGGTTTCCATTTATTTCTGTATGAAAATGAATCCGTAGACTCCGTAGAAATTTGCATGAGTTGTTCAATCAGTCAAACTGAACATCAAGTCTACACTTATTTTTTTATATTATTTACCTTACGCGTTACATTTATTGTTAGGTAATGTATGGAGTGCAGACCTTTCAAATCAATCTGCATGAACTTAAAAAGACATGACTTGATGTGATAAGATGGATTACCAATGTTTACATCTACAGAGATTGCTTCCATAATGCATGGAAATGAATAGGAACTGGAAAGGTAATTAAAAATCATTACAAAATTCTGAAACTGTAGACCAGTGTTTCCAAATCTTTTTGGCTTGTTACCCCTTAAAACTAAGCAGTGTCTATATGTGATCCCTCATCACCGCTTGCATATGTCTACCACTTCAACCAAAGAAAGACTTCTCATTTTTTGTTTTAATTCAACAATTTTTAGTGCTCTGTAGAGGTAAAACTGGGGAAAATGCAAACATTTATGTAATCATCTTGTGTCTCCTCAGAGTTACCTTACGACCCCTTGTGGATGTTCAACCCCAATTTTGGGAACACCATGCATTTGAAAATGATTAGCAGTAAGTATACATGAGTTGTAGTTAGAGTAGAAAATAAAACTTGTATTACTATTACAGACAGGACTTGAAACATTACAGCAGATTAGGATAATTAATGCAGGACTGACTAGTTACTGAACACTGCAGCTTTAGATTAAGGTACATCTGCTTTTGGAGAGTGAGTCGGGACCTTAACAGAATTGTCAAGGACAGAGCAAGTCCATGTCTTGGATTTACTATGGGCTCAGCTGAGTGTGCCGTCATTATATGTCAGCCATAAATTTATCTGCAGGAGATTGTAACTACTGGCCATAACTCTCTCTCTAATCACATAACCTGGTATGTATGGAGGCATCAGTCAACCCATGGCACACACGCTCCTCCAGGAAATGGGTGTTTTTCAAACAGTGAAATGAGGTTTTGGGGCAATACAGCCATATATCAAGGGGTTTTCCACATCATATATAACAATGTAATTATTGAATCATTATCAGTGATGTTTCAATTTAAACATGAATGATCATCTTGTGGGGACTTTCATCAACACATTTGTGTGAGAAGCTCTCTCAGCTCTTCGCTCTGACTTGCATACTAATACATAAGGCATATGCTCTTTTCTCAAATGACCTCTCCAATGTGCCCTTGACCACAGGAAATTGAGAGTTCCTTTTTTCTAGCATAGAAATGGGGACATTTCAGCCTTTGTAAGTAGACAAAGACGAAGAAAGTGTGTCAGAAACATGTTTTGAACAGAGATTGTTGTGGTTTAATTGTTAGTGTGTTGTGAGTATGTGCGTACAGTATGTATGCACTGTTGCCTTACTGTACTCTGAATGAGTCATACATCAGTGCACGCTATTATTGTGTGAAGGGGTGTATGTATTTTCCTGCCTCAATGCTTCATGCAGTATAGTAAGACTTTCTAAAATAAGATTTCAACTGTTGTGCAAAGTTACAATTAGCTGTGAAAAGACAGGTGTGGACTGCAGATCAGGATCAAAGATAATCTCAAAAATACACTGTATTTTACTTCAGGCGACTTACAACAAAACATCATTAATCACAAAATCCCATTAACACTGGTCCAAAAGATAGAGATCAAAGTGCAACTTCTTTTTAGTCTATGCAACTTTTCATGGCGCTATCATGGAGTGGGTTAAAGGAGTTAATCAAAGCCCTCGACTGACTATAAGAAGCAGATGAATCCAAACTTAAAATGTGTGTAAACAAGAAAAAGAGTATACAGCCAGGTTGTAATTATGCACAGTGGTGCTTTGAGCTAAATGTGACATTAAGCAGGTATTATGTTTACCATGTTCCCCATCTTAATTTAGCATGTTAGCATGCTAACATTTGCTAATTGGTAATAAACTAAAAAAAGTATTGGACAACTGAACTGATGTCTGTGCTAGATGAAAAGTTAAGGGATTGCCAAAGTCAGTACAATTCATCCTCTGGGAGCCATGAATGTCTATACAAAATTTCATGGCAATCCACCCAAAATTATGGAGATATTTCAGTCTGAACCAGATGTCCCTAGAGCCAAGATATTATTAGCTGATTCTACATAAGAGTGAAGTTTTGTGTGTACAATTTTGGTTGCAGCAAGAGCCCTTCAGTAAATACGGTGTGACCTTGATGTTGCGTTCATACGGCATCATAAAATAAAGTTATTGTGACATAAAACCATCATAGAAGCTCCTATGAAATTCATAAGTAGCTGTGTCCTTATCCATCTCTATCCTGAGATCAATGCAGCTTAATATGTGCATGTGTGCACTAGTTGGATAAATTGGATATAGTACTGGCTCGTGTACTTGGCGTTCTTGTCTCCGACCAAGCCTTCATTTCTCCAATGGAGCCATTACACGGGAAGGAGGATACATAGACGCTTCTCTTCCACTGACACCCAGGTCAACTTAATCAACCCGCCTTGCATTTGCACAGCATGATCCCGCTGAGATGAGACAGAAGGTCATGCAGCATTTACACACACTGGAGCGTTTCTTCCTGCGGAAGCAGCTCAGCAAGATCTGCAGTTATCTTTGAATCAGCAGGCAGCAGCAGAGGCATACTGGATTTAAAAGCTTAAGTTCACTTGATTCCCTTCTGAGTTGTATGAACAACAATTACAGCCATCACAAGGTTATGCAGTTGTCCTGCAAAGTCATATAGAATATCTGCAACTTAAAGAAATAGTAAAACATTTTAAGAAATATGCTCATTCACTTTCTTGCTGAGAGTTAGATGGGAAGATCAATACCAGTCTCATGATATAACTGACTATGGAGCTACAGCCGGGAGGTGGTTAGCTTAGCTTAGTATTTAGACTAAACAGGGAAAACAAATAGACGAAGGAAAGCACAGGTGTAAATAATGAAATTAATGATGGCTGAATTCCATTTAGCTGCTTCAGTTTCAGGGTCCTGGTAATGCTGGCTCACTGTCACACTGTTATGGCTTACTGGGACACTTGAATAGAACAGAGCCACCGTTAATGTTATCAGTGACACCTGTGCTTTGCATAGTGTGACAAGTCAAAATGTCTGCTGTTAAAAAGGCGTATTATAAAAAGGCATAAATATTTCACTTTGCAAATACTTAACTTTCTTAATATTTTATTTCTTCTTTGGACAAAATATATATTAGCAGGGGCCCCCAAAGTTGCTGATAAATGTCTGTCACACAGGTAAACAACCACTGACAAGCTAATGCTTGTTGATGCCCACTTTCCAGTGTCTAACTAGCTAGCTATTTACTGACATTTTACAAATATCCACTATTACTTTTTTCCCCGTCTTGCAAGGAATTTGTCAGTTAGTAGAGAAACTACAAGAAATTAAACATACAGATGAAATTTTAAATGGGAGGTGTGCTAACCTTAGCATGGTAATTTTAGTTTTTACTAACCATAGCAGCAGTGTGGCTTCACCTCACCTGATTGTGTAATCACATCTCAGCGGAGGTGAGAGTAGAATTTTGTAACCTTTTGTAGATCTCTGTCTCTCTTAGCTAACTGGTGGGGGAGATTACACATTTGCTTTTGGTGTAGTTTCCTAAGGCTGCCACTAGATTCTACAAAAGAGCGACATTTTGCTGATTTCACCTTTAAAAGTTGTGGACTGATTTCTTCATAACATAAATGCACATACTTTGGAGAACCACAGGAACGATTCTACTACACCAAAGACTTGTGTGCAGATGAATCAAACATTGCATTATTTTCAGTCTCACTTTATTTAACGATGATGTGAAAAGTAAAGGCTGTCCATAACATTCAGACAATAAAAGAAGAATGTTATTCAAATCCTCCCATAACAACTAATGGCTCCAAAAATGTTCAGGTGTTCCAAGTGTGATACTTATTTTATACAACTTTTTCATATCTATACCTCATCTGTACATAACATAGTTACAGATACTGTAAATAAAAAAAATGACTTCCAAGTATCCTTGTGGCGAATTTGTGAAATATTTCCTATGTAAAAATGAGAATGTACGTAAAGATCTTTTACATATACATATATATATATAGTTCTCTATTCTTTCTGTAATAAGAAAACAAGTTATTGCCCCTCTTGAACATGTTGCATTTAACATAGGTTTTGTTTACCATTTTAAACTCTTAATTGAACTTAACTCCATGTGATACCACATATCACACTGACAAAATAGTAACAGTATGGACCTGTGTGTTTCTCCAC
The DNA here is from genome assembly GCA_002120245.1 of Maccullochella peelii. NCBI lineage: Eukaryota > Metazoa > Chordata > Actinopteri > Centrarchiformes > Percichthyidae > Maccullochella > Maccullochella peelii. Next base: position 128,137 of record LKNJ01000596.1, read on the forward strand.
TAAATATATACGTCATATTGTTATATTTTTGGACATGTATGTTTCGCGTTCTCCAGAAACCCTGATGATGACACATACAAAGATATAATTATATACGCATATGACACGTTGATCTTCAAACTGAAAAGGTAAAAAGACCTGTGGCAAATACAAACCATCAGTATGACGTTTATTACAGGAAATTATGAGCCCTTGACCTACCACAATTGCATTTTAACAATTTGTCATCCATGTTGAAAAAAGGTTTGAATGAATCATAAAAGAAAAAGAAATAAATCAGGGCACATTTCAAAAACAAAAAACAGAACCATACCTGATGATCTGCATTTGGCATTTTAGATAGAAGTCATTTTGTAATTTGGTAAATGCCAGGAGTGGGTTATTAGGATTGATCGTTTGCTACTACTTTCACTTTATTGCCCTCAGTGAATAACTGCTAAACCAGTAGCATAGTCCATATAATGATGTTGAGTTTGTCCACTGAGAATCTTGGCATTGACATGTGTGAGCTGATCAACAGGTTAAAAGAACTTAAATCCATGTTTTGTAAAGAAACGTAAAACCAAATTGTAGGTGAGAGGATTAAACAACAGAGTGGATTTGTCACGACAGTTGCAAAAACAGAGGTAACTCTGTGAATTATACATTTCAATTCATGCCGTCTTGAGAAAGCCAAATACCAAATATTCCATACATGGACACCATCATCAGGGTATCAGCAAATTGTACACAATCACATATAATGTAATATATAAAATGTGCAGTTGGTTTTTCTCCTCATGAAGGAAGAACCAACCCTCTGACAATGTCTCTCACTCACTTGTCAAGTGACCGTGATTCTCTGGTTGGCGAAGGTGCGGGACAAGCCGTGACTCCTTGGAGGTCTGTGCTCGGGGTTTCTCTGCTCCTGTGCTCAGCAGGGGCTGAAAGGGGCGGAGCTCTCACAGGAAGTCACCCTGATATGTCCGATAGCAAGTGGATCTCTGCTAGCTTCTTGTCTCCCACTCCAACTCTGTATCCTTGACTGCCCTTTCGACTAAAGACTGAGTGACAGTATTTATGATCAGACACCAGCTTGCTGAGGAAATCCACTCCAGCTGAAGTGGAGCTTTCTCCAAGTTCTCCCACTCTGTCCCATGCATTGAGGCATTGAATTTAAATAAATCTATGACACGTTGTACAATTTACAGATGTGTGGCCAATGTTGTAGTTTGCTGGGTCAGCGCCATTTTCACCCTATTTATGTATTGTGAGTCCTGCAGGCTACAATATAAGACAACAGGCACAGCGCTCAACAAACGCCTTAAAAACTAAAAACCAAGACACCAATGGTGAAACATATGCTGAGAACAAACCCTCTCACAATCCATAAGAAGTCCTTTTTTGTCCGGAGGCCCTGTTTGCTTTTCTCCTGCATGAGAACAGTTTTACAAAAAAAATGACGACACTGTGTTGATGACCGTTTTGCTCAGTGCAGTCTTCTTGGGCACTGAATGACATTTCCATAGCAACTGAGGTATGTTCACTGTTGCTAAGTGTTAAGTGATTTTTCATGACACTCAATATGAAAGAAAGCCCTGTGTCTGTGCTTTATGCTCTATCACTGTGACCAGCAATGGTGTCATGACCGTCTTGGAACTGAAAGCTACAGCCGGTTGGGGCTTATTACACGAGGCTCCCACGTATTCGTCATCTCTACTACCGCTCATGGAAATTCAGGTCCACCATTTAGTCCAGACTAGTTGTAGAACTGGTAGACCTACATCCTTTCCAGCATCACTTCTTGAGTTTTACTTTCATTTTCCTGTTTATTTCAGAGTCTTGTGCCCTTTTGCCATTGACATGAACCCCATTGCCCTTGTCTGTGCTGGTTAGCTGTGAGGGCTAGACATCTTAACAGTCTACGGAGACCACTCTGCTGGGATCAATATGACCAGGCCCGTCACTAATGATTTGTCTGAAAAGCACCTGAATCCTTTAGGTGTTTTCTTGCGTTTTAAGTGTACATCTAAATGTGCGCATTTCTTGGCATATAAACACACATAAATTACTGTGGAACACTCTTGTGGTGTCTTTTAGCTCTATTTTCTAACATATGCAGCCTTGGAAACCAGTTTAAAGGCATAGCATCAATATTCTGTATAACATGCTTTCTGAGGACATATTAAACAAGTTGTAAAATATGAAAGGCCTTTGCAAAGTCTGATGTGAAATTTCTGATGAAACCAGTGGTGCAAATTTAGCAAAGTGGAAAAAAGAGCCATGTGCATCCTACTCCAAGTTAGAGGAATGGGCCCCTGGTGCCATTTCATGTTCTGACTCACAAGCTTTGATGTATTTTACTTTGCTGCCCACAAGCTAATTCATCAGCAGTTACACAAACCAATTCAGGTCTCTTTCATACACATGTCTAATTCTTTGCAGGGTGCCGTGTTTTGTAAGCTTTCATTTGAAATTTTCACGATTTCACCTGCCTCTGTTACACGCTCCACAATTAGAACCCTTTTAATTGTCCATTCACAGCATATACAAAGCTTACAGTACATCAAAGTCAGAAATGATGATATTTACATGTCTCCATAAGGAAGGGAAGGGGACGGGGAGTAAATTGGATGATTGCCTTTGTTGGGTTTTGTAAATTCCACGTCTCCACACCGGTATCCAGTTACTGAAGCAGTGAAATACTCAAGTTAGATGACAAGCTCACACATAGCCGCGAGCACATACATACAACAGTTAAGGAACAGAAACAGACAATCCCCTCTGAAGCAGATAAGGCTACACGTCAGGTCAGGGCTGGTTCACCGCAGTTCGGCTATTGGGGTGTCAAGTGTGTTTGTGCATGTGTGTGTATTTGTGTACGTTTGTGTTTGTTTGACTGTGCATGTGTGTATATGCCTAGGCAAGGCGAGCAGATGAACAAGGGGACATTGCTGTGAATCATGGGAGTTTGTAAGGGTCATCCAGTGCCCACTCTGTCTCCTCCCACCCCTTCCTGACTGAGGGTTTCAGTTCTCAAGAGAGGCCGGGGTGAAGAGGTATGAAGAGTAAAACTCGGCCCCCCCTCCCTCTCTTCTCCCCCTGTCCTCCTTGTTGAGACAAAATACGCACATACGCTGATGATATCAGTCTATTTGTTGTAGAAAAAAAGAACCATATGTGTCTCCTCAGCAAAGAGCCAGGTGGGGGAGTGAATGAAGCTCACAGGCCAGAGACCATTACCCGGTAGGAGGGGGGCATGTGTCTGTGCCGTGGGCTGGAACCAGGGCTGCCGTTGGGACTGGTGCAGCTGGCATCAACCCCTCCTATGGAAGGTAAGTAGGCATGGTGCAGGATGGGCAGCTGCAAGGACAGTCGACGCTGTATGCTGCAGATAGAGAAGGAAAGTTACAATGTAAGAGGCAGAGAGAGAGTAAGTAACTACATTTACTCAAGTACTGTACTTTTATATAATAAAAGTATAATATATATAATACTTTTGTATAATTTTGAGGTACTTCACATGCATATTTGAATTTCTTTGTGACTTTTACTCCGCATTTTTCTGAAAGCCATAGTTATCAGTCACTTTGCAAATTATGATTTTACCAACCTTTTTGGCAGACAGACCGTTGACACTGGATGATTTGTCAATGTTGTTTTTTTATTTTATGAACTGGAACAGGCCCTCATAAAACAAAATAAAATATCAATACTATGACCATTTTATTCATTATGATAAAAATGATAAAAAATGACATGCACCTGTCTTGTATGTCATTTTTTCCCCCAATTGTTCACATGGTTAATGCTAGAGGAAATAAACTACGGTTGAGGCCAGGAAATTAAAAAAATGTAAAAAAATGGGTTCAAGTTATAGAAAGATTGTAAAAAATTTTAATTTTTAAAAAAAAGTCGGGTCCCTGACATAAAAGTTGGAAGTGCTACACTCCCACTCACCACCATGACCTCCACATCCTTACTTTCCACCTAACTACATAGAGCAGAAAACTTCCTGCATTGGCACCAAACACTTTTAATGTAAAAGCACTGCAAAATTGTCCAATATGAACTTAATTGCTTGGGATACTGGGTTAGATTTTACATTGACAATTCTGTATTGGTATAAATTACAATACCCGACAGTATATAATGTGGTCATACTCTGTGCCAATATGCCCACTGCTTATCAATACTAAACACTCACCATAAGTATATTTTATTTATTGGAAAGTAAAAGACAAAGACACAAGGGACAGACACAAGGGACAATAGTTTGGTGGGACTCCACTATGCCAAAGCCCAGAGGTGGACCTGCCCAGTTAACTAATTAAGATTTTCACAATTTTTGTTCAGTGCTGTTTAAATGGAGTGTTAATATAATCGCAGCCAGCTACAGTGATAAAACTGGACAAAGTAAAAGTATAGTAGGCAAAGTATAGTTCATACAAGCCCTCAGCAATTCTTCTAATTGTTTTTCCTGTATTCTTTAGCACCCTCATTCCCTTCTTCACTCCTCCTTACTAAACCCCCTAATCCACCGTGCCTCCCAGCTTCTGGGATCATCTGACAAAAAGAACATTTCATGCTTCCGCCTGCTGTGACAGTTCGCACCCTACATCGCCAGTGCTAGTGCCACTGCCAGCCGTTTGCAAGAAAATTACATAACCAAATGCCAGTTATGTAAAAAATTATGAAGGGGGAATGAAATTCAAGCTCGTTCAGTGATAGACTTAGAAAATGTCTTAATTAGGTGAACTTTGAAATATTAATGGTCCTCAGACCTAGTCAGTTATCCTGACCTGTTCTATTTGTTATGGAAACACAATCTTCCTCGCTCATGAAGGAAATATTTAAATTTTTCTGGTATGTGTGATGTATCATATATAACAGACACTACACTTAACAATTACATGCACCTGGTGCGTGACTTAGTATTCGCCATGTCGCAAAGTGTTACCGTCCGTCCTCCTCTACCTGTACTCTCCTCATACTTCTCACTTCTTTATATTTTTATATTTGTCTCTTCTTTATCTCCTCTGTCTCTCTCGCTGCCGCTTCATCTCTCTTCCCTCCATGTGATCAAACATTCATGTGGCATGGGAATAGCTCCGAGTGTTCCTTTACTTCTGTTCTCCTCCCTGTCTATTTTCAGAGCTGCTTCCAATGCGAGCTGTAAATCACTGGTTACATAAGCCTCTGCGAGTCGCTACCTCTTTCTTTCTCTCTTCCTCCTTATCTCTGTCTCTCTTTTCTATCTAAACATCCTTCTCTCTTAATCCATCTTCTCTCTGTAACTGACCTATCTTCAATACCCTGTCTCTCCCATGTCTCTCCCTTCTCCATCCATCTGTCCCTCTATGTTGTGCATTCTTCTCCTGGTTCTAGTTAAATGTGCATGAGAGGGAGAGCTCTCAATGATGCATGAGGTGTGTCCCCCCATTGATGAAGTCGACATTCCTCAGCTTTGCTGCCTTATGAATAGTAAGTGAACTTAGATCTGCACGTTTTGAGTGTCCAAGATCATCTTCTTTTACAAGTTGGGACAACAAATCAATCAGCTGTTTGTCTACGTATGCATGCTCTACATGTGTTTGTGTTTATATATATATATATACACACACACGCGTGTTTGACTGTGAGTATATATGCTGCAGTAAGTCCAGCATGGTGGGAGAATACACACACTTTCTGTGTGGTTATATGTATGTTGATGTGCGTAGGAGAGAAAAGTATAGGGCCGGTCCATGCTTTCGCAGGGCTCTGTTGCCAGAGCAACCGCCTGAGAGCTGCTGGTGGTTGCGATACATGCGACGTGTAGTCTGATGAGAAAGCTGACAAGACAGGGTGGGGGTTGGGGGGGTAGAGGTGCTGAAGAAATGGGAGTTCTCACTGTTCCGGCGAGTTGATATCCTCCAGGGGACCTCTGTTTATTCTGGAAGGATCCATGGAGCCCCACTGCGCCTGAGGCTTCTGCTCCAGGTGGTTCTTTAGTATTGACTTCTCTCCATCTGCATTGAAAACACATGTAGGAATCATAAAAGATATAATGGGCTGTCATACTTAAATAGCACCGGCACCTGAGACATGACTTAGAGGGAATTTTCAGACCAGCCGTTGGTCCTAACACTTGAGTCTGGATCCACATTTGTTTCTTCAGCTGTTTGGGAGGGGGAGTAGTCATGACGAGCATGGAAGATGCTTCTTGTTTTTTATGCTATTACTTTGATCCTGGCGCCATGTAAAAAGCAACACAAATATGCACCTAACAAATGAATTCATTTTCTTGTTTGAGAATGTTTGTATGAATGCAAATGTGCATTTTCACTGCATGGAAGGTAAAATGACTGATCCACGTGTGTTTTCATAATAAGGTTTTTATATTGATACATATTGTGTTTACACTTTGTACATATGATGCTAATAATGTTGAACCAGTAATGAAAATCAAGTTGAAAGGAGAAGTTCCAGGGAAACTGCACCAAAGTTTGCTGGAAGCCAACCCCCAAACCCCAGAGCAACATATTGAAGTGGGATAGAGACCACTTTTTTTGGGTTTATCCAGAGTTCAACATCAGCTTTCACTCTTACCGTACCAAGGGGGAAATGGCCACTGGTTACCCTCCAAAAAAACCTTTAGATCAGTACAAATATAAAATCACTTGAGGGCAAGTCTTAGTCATAAGATGTATGTCAAATTACTTTAAACTAGTCAGTTTCTTTTTTCCAAAAAGGAGACAGATTGCATAGTTTAATCACATCACGTATGCAGGGTGATATTTAAAAAAATAAAAACTGACACCTGTGTGGGACAATTTTCAAAAGTGGAAACGGAAGCAAAGAGAAAGAAAGCGTGAAAGTAAGAAAGACATAAAGAAAGAACCCTTATTCCAGAGAGGAAGGCAGAGGGGGCGAAAAAAGACTTCCCAACATGATTTCTGCATTCTCCAGATATTGCAGGGGGAGACAGACGATGGGGTTGAAACACAATAAGAATTGCAGTAAACAACCTTATCAGTTTTCCAAAATTGTACCTGGAGAGTGATGGAACGATCCCTTTTCCCCTACAGAGTTTCCTCTCCAGTTGTCCCAGATTTCCCAGCACTTGCTGACCTGATTCACTGATCACAGTACTCCATGCCCCCAATTGGACATCTGAGCTCGCTGAACTATTTTAGAGCAGACTAGTCCTATTTGCATTTTGAAAAAAGCCTAACCTTGTAGCTGTGTTAAAAGCACAGACACACATAATTACACACAGCATTATGGATTCAGAATATGTGATCATGCCACACAGAAAGTAGTAGGTTGTTGAGGTTTTTTAAAATGTCGCTAGACCCCAGGGCCAGACCAAACATTTGACTGTACTTTACTTAAATGTTCAAATATGCAAATAACAATGGAACAATAATCAATCAAGTAAATTGACCTGGTAAATCTCAACACCTGTTTATTATAGTTTCACAATCATAGAGAGTGCAGACAGTAAAACAGCCCAAGAAACGTGATAAATTACTAGGTAGTTAAATTTAGTCGTTAGCTCCAAGTAGCTGTTTAGTTTATCTGTGTCTTGGGTCTACGATTGGCTGATCTGCATCGGCACAAAATGTTTCAAAATGTAAAGGAATTTCTGCTGTATGGTATAAGGAAGCTCAAACGTAGCCTAGTACTGTTAATCAATAACAATGACCTCTAACTTTTCAGCCTAAAATCAGATCTCAGAGGCCAATCTGTCAGGAAACCACACCCTAACTGTCATCCAGCATCGCCATGTGCTGGTACATATTCATGAAGAGAGAGAGAGAGAGAAAGAGAGGGGTGGAGTGTTGCTTCTCACCCTTTGTGAGTGAGCGTAATCGCTGTTGACACGGCGTTCTACTCTTATAACAGCCACTCATTCACGGCCCCCAATACATTTAGACCAGCTCTCTTATGAATACTGATGACTACAGTTAGCAGTCGGCGATGATGACTGTCAAGCATAAGCAGAGTGAGGCTGGGAAAAGTTTATATGCTGGTGATCTTTAAAGGAGGCCTAATGACCTGTGATTTGATTTCCATAATGTGTGTCAGATTGACGTTTGTGAGCAGCACCAAATGCGCTTAACTCTCTTTCTCCTTCTCTCCTCACAAGAGCGTTATCGTGAACACTTCAGCAACCTGGAGGCTAATACATTTCTCACTGAATAAAAAAAGGTAATAGCTAGGTCAGTCTATTGTTAAATATGAGACCAGCCTCAGATGCTTACCCCATGTAGACTGAGCTGAATACAAATGCAACATGTACACGTAACCAGGACTTTAGCAACTTTCCACACTCAAGAGCAATACAGGAGCAGTCCAGCATTCATTCAGTTTCAGTTCTGTGTTTCCGCTTCCTCTCACTGTCTCTCTCTTTAGCTCTCACTGTGTTTCTCTCACAGTTCTGCTAACTACATTTATTCTACCGCACTGAGTAGTCGACAATACAAATGTAGTTTTATTGAAGAATTAAAGACTCTCTAAGTATTCATACAAATGAAAATGACATCATCATTGAACTTAAATTCAGACAGCCCATTTCTGTTGCTTCGTTTTATCTGATCCCAATGCCCCATGCAGATATTGGATTATTTAACAATATTCACTCATTAAAAGGATAATTTCTCTGCCAGCACCGGCATGTTTTTTCCTGCTGTGGGAAATATTATTTAAAAAAAACCATTTGATGGCTGTCTGATCCTTTCAGAGAAGTCAAGTGAAGCTGTCAAAATGTGCTTTCTGAATTTTTCCCCAAATTTAAAATGACCAGTTCCTAATGCACTGTGGTCCCTGTTGCTGCTAACTCCTGACTGGTGGCCAGAGAAAGGCGCAAGTATTTGTTCTTTCACCCAACATAGGTTTGTAAATATGACTGAGATAAATGTTGTGTTTTATAGAGTTGGTTTACAGTATACTAACGCAGCTAGGCTATATTTGTCTCTGTTCTTTCCTGACAACCTACAGTAACCAAGACAGCGCAAAGAAAGATTCAGTCTAAAATAGATTCATTTCTACGAGCCCACACAATTTGAATTTTAGTTCACTAAAGAGAGCCTGATATCAGCTGCTGCCAGTACTTTAGAGAGATTACTCTCAACAAATGGAAGATGTAAGAATATCTTTACTTTAATTACACTAGTTAAATATTTTCAGGTAATATGCCACAATTTTTCTTTCATTATTTTTTGATGAATGAAAATACAATAATAAGATATATTAAGATTGATAGGTTTTCACAAGCACATTTGAACTCTGAGTGCACTGAGCCATAGCAGTTACTTAGGATGACTTCTTTCAATGAAGTCACTGAAAAACTAACTAAATTTGATGCGGTACACTGGTTGGGATTCTATAAAGAAGAAGAAATATAAGGAGGTAAAAATATCCCACAGATGGTAGCTCATTTACTAATGAGCTAATAATTAAAATCATCTTGGCACTGACTTCTTGCTCTCTGTGTTCCATAAAAAGACAACACTGAGCTGCTCCATCAGCCAATTGTGCAACAACACAGACATATTTGTATTTCAAATCAATCCTTGTCAGGGTACCATCACATAATATCAACCCCCTCCCTACCTCATATCATTTCAAAGTCAGACAGTATCTTGGCTAAAACCGGAGGGTGTATGTGTGTCTGTTGCATGTTTATGTGTCGGTCTGCACATGCAAAAGATTAAGTAAAACACAAAGAAGAAGCATTAGACACGTTGCTTTGTGAATGTACTCACTAACTGCCATCAGTTCATTGCTTTTACAGATGAGGAACTTCTTAAACAATTCCAACATGCTCTGCTCTCAATCCACAGAACGGACGCAGCTGTTTTACTCTTTTACCTTCCCAAACTCAGACAGATCCATTAGACACCCCTGAGAGTAGCTTTGTGCTGGCGTGTGCATCAGACATGCTGAATCCGGTTGCTGTACATCACCATCACCCTGCGTCTGTTAAAATGGTGCCTAATGCAAAGCGATGCTGCTGGGGTGTAACAAATCACTGATTCAATTTGAGGAACCCGGCTTTCATAATGTCGAAGATACAGCTGCATCATTTCAAACAGCCTGTCTCGGGCGGAAGTCGGGAGGGTAAACCGACACAGGCCCTCTCTACTGGAAAAGACGGATACGACGTGTATCTTTATGTGTTAGCACCCGATAGTTTACTTCTTGTGTTTCCATATGCTTGTCTCACTCAGTGATGGTTCGCCTTAGCTGGACCCCCCCTTCTTTAATCTTCTGTCGACTGTTTTCTCAAGTACATTGTTCAACACACAGCAAACGACACCCCAAACACCAAATAATTAGGTGCAAAATCAAGTGTGGACCGACTCTGGGCTTAATAATAATAAAGGCGGAAGAGTTGCTAAAAGTGTGACTACAGTATGTGTAAAACTTGCTAAGCAGCAGTGGAGTATGCAGGTACTGTAGCTAATCTCATGACTCATTCTAAGAGACGTCACAGACTTGCTGTCAGACAGGGCGCTCCTGTGTCCCTTTTTCACCTGCAGCTGACAGGAGCGCCAGCAATGGGAAAAAAAACGTCAAGATATTCCTTTAAGCTGCTGCTCTGAAAGCAGCATTAAAATCCTTTACTAAAGCCACTGAATATGCAAACGTCGCACACAGATAGCAAGGAATTGTCATTAGATAATATACGAGGATTAGTTTTCAATTTACTAACAACAAATTCTGGATTCATGATGGTCATATTCTCTCTAAAGTGAAATAGAAGAACCTCATTACAGCAGTACACTTTACTTTATATAGAAGAGCATAAGACTGAATCACAGTGAAATGAAGTGAGACAGGACTGAATTATATCATACTGAGCTCAACTTGAATCTTGGTCTGTATAGAGTCCAATCTAGTTTTCACTAGTTTTACTTCACACCCACCAAACATCAACACTGCTTTTCCTGATAGGTTTCAACATTTTCCAGGTAATTTAAACAATTGTAAAAAGGTTTGTGCTCTTGAATCCAGGCTTTTCAAAACTATAGCGTAGGTGCGTATAGTCAAAATAAAGCAGAAGAGGCCATTGTCAGCACATTATCAACTGAACTTTTTTGGACATATCTTTTCACATTTTGTCACCTTTTGCACATGAAATAATTGGATTAAGAGTCTGACGCTTTTTTTTGTCAGTGAGTGGGTCATTTTTCTACGAGATGGAACATCTTACAGTATCTTAAAGTACTGAATGCCTCAAATGGGTGGGGTCACACAGATAGCCTAACAGGACTGTGATGGGTAGCATGACAAAGGGCTACATGGAAAGATAAAGCCAGTTTCTCACCTTTGCCATCTGTGAAGTTGCGTATGCTGAGGATGTTGTTGGCATCTGGATAATGGTTCTGTTTGATGTAGGGAGTTTTCTCTGGGGTGTCCTGTAGCTGCATGGTCACTTCCTCCAGCTCTTTGTCCAGCTTTTTAAACAGAACAACAAAAATGATTAGTTTATGTTATTTTTTTGTTTTTTTTTTAAATGGGCAAAATAGATGAACCAAAAACCTAACTGTCTTTTTTTTTGCAGAAGTTTGCACAAATCACAACTCAAGTAGGCTACAAGGTTACCAGCCAAATATTACCCAGTACAGAGTCTGATCTATGGACTAGAAACTACATCTACTTGTTTACATTTCAAACGTAAAAGACTGCTCTCTGCCAAAGACATAATAACTTTACTTGTCCTCCAAGAGTGTCTGAGTAGCTACTTATTTGCCACAATCATGAACAAAAACAAGGACAACAGCAGTAATTCATGTCTGAGAGATCTGATTGAAAGCCAAGGCGATTGCCACGGGATTTGTTCAATTGTCACTCAATGTCAGTATAAGTGAACATTTGAAAGAAATGAATCAGAGAGAACCCTACAGTGCAGCTCAAAGACCCGCTTAGTTACAACACAATCTCTTGAAGTGATCAGAGTTGCTTTTAACAACTAACAATCATATCCCCTCCAGACATGTTTTAACAAGTATATAAATTGCTCTACTTTGAATAATAATTTGTACCTGATATGTTCTTTTCAACAAAAAAAGGTTCAATACTCCTTCTCCTTCATTAAAATCCAGAATCTATGAATATAAGTTGAACTGCTGGACAACAGGTGTTTCCTACTGCACTGTAAAGTCCATTCTCAATGTATGTGAGCTGGAGGCTTCAAGTTTCCACATCACACTTTTTCAAGTTGAATACTGGACCAGGATTGGCTTCCAAACTATTTGTGACAAACCTCTGAAAATGTGATTTTCAATGAGCACATAGAAACTTTACACTTTCAGCAGATGAATGTGAAAACATCTGTACAAACATCATTCTGTACAGTGAAGTTCAAACAATCAACTGGAGGAACAAGAAAAAAAACATATTTTTGAGTGGAGGGGAACTTTAAGAATTAACGAAATGACAGATTCTGTAGTGGTTTATTTACATTTCAAGTTCAATTGAGTTAAATGATTTGCCCTTTCTTTCTTCTCTTGTGCTCAATTACTGCACCTTCAATTACTATTGCATTAAAACCCTCTCCTTATCCCACTATTGCATTAAAACCCATGCCACTCACTGCACCGTCGCCCTGTCCTGTAGAATTCTGATCAATGGCAAAAAAGAAGTACAACATGACTGCGTATTCATCGGCTCAGACCTCTGTTATCCTCATTCGGAGGCGATGGTTATCAGTTTGCAGCCCGTCCAGTCGTGAAGTGTTAGCTTGGTTGACGCTAGTGACTGAGGTGGAGGTCTTGGAGTCTTCCTTCTTCTGGTTCTGGGTGAACTTTAACCTCCGGTTCTGGGTGGCTGCGTCTGGGTTGGTTCTCATGGTGATGAACTGGAATGGATTATGGGTATTAGTCACAGCTGCACTTTGGGATAAAATTACACGGGCTAAAAAAGCTACACGTAACTGTTTACGCTGCATTTTCAGCTTCCAGGACTTAGTGAAGTGTGCTGTGTGAATGTGGTGATAATTAAGAACTCTAGTTTTTGGCAAAGCAGAGTTATCTGCACACACTCTCCTCGTTCACACAGACACTGACCTTGGGAACGAAGACCAGACAGAGTGTGATGGTGCTGCAAAAGATGATCACCAGTGCCACGATGCAGAACTGGACATTGGGCTGGTCCCTCGTCAGAAAAGACACCGCAGCGCCGATGATGCACATGATGCCCACGTTGTAAACACTCATCCCGATGTATTTGCTATCATTGAGAGCAGGGATGCTCACGTTCCTGGTCTCCCATGCCAGAAAACAGCCAAACAACTGTCAGGAAAAAAATAATAAAAAATAGTCTGAGAGTTTGAGAGAAGGTTACACTGACATTTCAGAAAGACTGAAGACAGTATTTTGGTTATAGAAAATTTGAACTTGTTTCTCTTGGTCAATGCACACACAGTCACAGTATTGGTCATCATCAATGTTTGAAACTATGCAGTTTTCTTTTGTTTTGCTTCTACCAGTCTAAACATCAGATCTTTTCAGAATAAAGCAGGATTTATTAAATCTTAATGTTTTATTTTGTTCCGTGCTCTTTATTGTGCTTCATAAATACTAATGGAGTGCAGGTTGTGAGGAAACATTTAATTTCACTTAGACAAAAATGGACTTCATTATATTATAAAGAGGAGAAAACAATCTAAAGGAACCCTTCTAAAGTAGCCTTATATTTCATGCTTGTAAAATGTTTATTTAGAATGAGTTGTTTGTTTGGTGGAACATTAGAATTGCAGTAGCAGCCTGCACAGCCTGCTGAATAATTCACTGTGTGCTGTGTAAAGTGGCGGGCCTGCTTATTCTAAAGTCTAAATGAGAGTTAGAGGAATGACAAGCAGCAAAATTATAAAGAGCAGTCATCAAGGATTAGTGTGCCTCAGGTGTGTGAGCGTGTGTACGTGAATGTGAGTCGCATGTATTTATTCATATGTGAACCTGTGTGTGTGTGTGTGTGTGTGTGTGTGTGTGTGTGAAGGCAGGATGACTCAAGCCTTAATGCTTCTTTTTGCTGTGCTGTCCCTCTCTGTGCCTCATACAGATGTGGGCTCCTGTCAATCACTTGATACAAACTTTTCCTACCGCTCCACTTCTTTGTTTCCGGCTTATTATTTTACATCAAAGCCCTTCTACAGTACTTGTTACCCTACAATTTTCTCACTCCTTCCATCTCTCCGTCTTTGACATTTTTTGGTAGTATTTTTTACTCAGCATCCTCTGCATTCTCTCAGTCTGCTAAAGATGATTTACTGCTCTGCCTCACTCCTTCTCCTTTGCCTCACCTTAAATGCAGTGAGGTTTGTATAATTTACAGTTGCTCCTGCTTCATGGAGGTTTTAAAACACACTGTGTGGTGAGGACGTGGACATTTTTAAGAAATGTTACAGTTTGTTTAGACCATACCATTAGACCAACATACCATGACCGGTGCATGCCCAGGTGCCCTGATATCACCACAACTTAAAGGAATAGTTTGACATTTTGGGAAACACGCTTACTCAGTCACTTTCTTGCCATGAATTAGATCCATGGCACTGTCATATCTGTCTGTTCAATATGAAGGTGGAGCCAGCAGCTGTTAGCTTAGCATGGTGTAAAGACTGGAAGCAGGGGGAAAACTGCTAGTTTGGCTCTGTCCAAAGGTAATAAAATCCACCTACCAGCACCTCTAAAGCTCACTAATTAACATGTTATAGCATGACCATGTCAGCATAGGCTGTGATTAATTTAACCCATATATGTACCATTTGAAAATGTCTGACTTTAGCAACTCCTAGTGGTAGTATTGAGAAAGCCACTAGTGTTGCCTGCCCCTGTTATGCTTAAGACTCTAAATGTGTGTTGTTTTGCATGCAAAATGGTAGATAAGTGAAACACACGCACACATATCCATATGTTCCCACACATCTGTCAGGAGCTTTAAAGTCACGGTGAAACAGAAGTTAGAGCATCTTTAGCTTCAGTAATGTGATGTGTTTCAGAGGGAATATGTCGACATGGTTAAGTTATGATGATTTAATTAAAATCCTAAAGATTTTATTGGATCACTTAAACGTGGGTGTGACTTAGCGAATACAGTGCGATAAAGAGCAGTAGAGAGATACAGAGACATTTTTTTATGTTTTATAGGAAGAGGAAAGAGAGAGCTTTTGATATGAAAATACTCAAAAATGATTTTTTTGGACACATATTTACCATGTAACAAGAGACAAATGAATAATTAGGGACACAGGATTACAACTTGGAAGAAGTATTTTTCATTTCACTGTGTCTAAAGTAGATTCTCGAGGTTTAATATTGGCACACATTTCAGAAATAGTTATTTAACAACAATATGAATAGAAAGGCATCAAGCCTCATTCATGTACATTTATAAGGCTGTTACAAGTCACATCAGCAGATACATATGTACAGTACAATCCAGGTTAGAGTGTAAGTGTGCATTCATGTGTGTGTTCAGACTGAGTACATGATGACATTTTGTGTTCTCTGCTCTCACCATTAGCAGTCCCTTGTAGGCATAGACAATGCCCAGCCAAATGGTCATGTGGGTGTTCTCACAGTGCTCCAAGAAGGGACGGATGGCTATGTCTCTGCCTTGGGGGTCCGCCTGTTGACAACACAAACACATAGACAGGACGAGAATTGAGTACCAATCCCCCCAAAAAGTATTTAAATTGTTTTGGAAAAACTAATTAGACAGATGAACAAATAGTCCGAAGCAAGTGCCAAACGTACAGCAACAGTGAAACAAGCTTCATTTCCTTGAGGAACAATAAAACCAACAGAGAAAACCATGTAAACCAGCTGAAAAAGGAAGAAATCCTCAGTAAGCAAATGAACTGTTTCCATTTTTAGTCTTCTCTTTGCAGGTGTTCTAATTTCACATTCATTAACTAAAGATACACAGACTGTCCGCTGCTAGTCAGAATGAAGGGTGTCAGTGATCAAACATCCAGGTGTGTAATCAGACTGTGTCCCATCATGGCCACTGGGCTTCTCAAAAAGTTAGAAGTTAAATTAATCCGTGCTAGGGTGCTAATGGGCACGACTAATGAAGCTTGTTCATTAATGTGATTTACACCTCCTCTTTTCTTTCTTCTTTCTCTCTCAGTCTCTGTCACGCCCTCTCTCCCTCCTGTCCCCGTCTCTCCATTTCTTTAGCTTTCTTTTCATTTCCACTTGTCTCTTATCGCAGCTGCTGACACAGGTGACTTACAGGGCAAATTAGCACCTGAGGTGGATATTAATACGCTAAAACACGTCAGCTCTCCTCTTTCTCGCTCACGCTCTCTGTTAGGCAGAGTTTTAAAAAGCCTTTAATAAGAGCATTAGTTTGCCCTGCGTGACTTCATCTGAGGCCACACCAGTATATCAAGCAGAGAGACACCTGGGGCAAGGCTGGGCATAATGCCATGCTGCTCGCTAGGTGTGTAGGTTTGTACATGCATCTACAGTATAGTGTTTGATTTGCTGAAATTCAGATCACGAGCAAATTTCTTGAAGGCAGGAAGCAAGATGAGGAGAGATGAAGAAAGGGAATATGCTGAAATGTTAGCTTTGTTTCCGTGAATACTTTGATGTGTCTCATGTGAACGCTCTTTCATTCATAAACGCACACCTACACATACCTCTAGGTGCTGAAAAATACCTCTTCTACTAGTCATTTTGACCCCCATGTTCTCCATTCTGCTCCCATTAACGGAAATGGCAGCTATTCATGCTTTCCTCTATGACCTTGATGGATTGATTTTATTGCTTCTCTATAGGATCATAACTTAAAATGGGAAATTGGTGCCTAAAGAGCTGCACTGATTCACCCAACAGAGATGAACAGAAATGGGCCGATACCGTATAATTTCTGGATATCCTTGAATTGTTGTATTATATTACAGTTTTTTAGCTTTAATTCCCATGTCACCACCTTGGAAATATAACTTTCACACAGCGTTCCTCATCTCGCTTGCTGTCTTTCGCTTTCAACATCCAATCCCGCAAAGGATTACGTATGCAGTTACACATCACACGCCGTTTGCAAAAAGGCACCGCGACAACATAGCAGGCGGAACCCCCTACAACTCAGACATAGAGTCAAATATTCCACCATCTGCCAAAGATCTTCATAACCTCTGATGTCTCAAAGCAGAAACACATTAAAGAGCGAGGACTGCTCCGGTGGCAGCGAGTTTACACACTTTGTCAAAGCACTCTTGTAAACCCCTTCCGAGAGTTCCCGTGGCAACCGTGTGGCTCGTGTCACTCATATCTGTGAATATTCTGGGACTTGAGTATTGGATTCTTGTTAACTTTAGGCGAAGGTAGAACCGGGTTTCTGCCATAAAAGATAAAAGGCATCAAGGAGGTGGAAGTGGAAACACAGAAAGTAGGGCAGGAGATTACGCAAAGATAGACTATTTTTTACAATTAGTAGACACAGCAAAAGGGAAGTTAAAGAAGTATTGTAAAATCCTAGTCTTTGTCTGTGTTTCCTGTTTTATTTTGAAGTCTAAT
>LKNJ01000597.1:0-88087 GCA_002120245.1 Maccullochella peelii
ACTCACAGGTGTGGCCACGAGGAGGAAGACAGGTGGAACGATGACTGATGATCAGGGCTGCGGGCGGGGCGTGACAATCTGAGCGTCTGACTTTTGTATCTTTCAGATGAATCAGCTGTCCAGAAGCAACAAAGTCCAGCTTGGGCTCCGTGGTTCTTCTACAGAGCGGCTAAAGAGGTGTTCCATTATGTCGGGCAGGAGATCACCATCGAAGAGGGTCTTGACTCCTATGCAGGCATGATATGGCCAGGGGTGAGTTGCACCTTTTTTTTGAGATTTGCAACCTCATTTGCCACAAAATGGCATACAGTACCTGTGTGCACCATTACACTCAATACTGTATTTTGTAGGACGGCTCTGTTTAAAGATACAATCACACGTCACAGTGTTAGTGTCACTTCTGGATTATGGGGATGTCATATATCGACATACTGCTGCCTCCACTCTGAGGCCCCTAGACTCCATTTACCACTCTGCCCTTGGCCTGTCTGAGAGACATAGAGGCTTAATAACCACTGGTCCTTATCAATCTACAAAGACCTTGTTGGTAAATTGCCATTTCACAGTATATCTCATCTTTGCTGCTCTGTCACTCTGGCTCATACTTAACCTGCTCCAGTGACGCTTCAGGAACCCAAAACCAGAACTGATCTAAGAATTGTCTTTGCTGTTAGTGCAGCTATCTCATGGAATTACCTGCAATCTCACCTAAACATCAAAACACTTACACCCCTCTGTAAGTCAAAATCATCTTGATTTGCCTCAGGCTCTGGAGCTCTGTCACTACCTGGACACTCATCGTGAACAGTTGAGTCTTGTGGACAAGGCAGTCCTGGAGATCGGGGCAGGAACTGGTCTCGTGTCTATTGTTGCAGCGCTCCTCGGTAAGAGGTTCAACTTTATTTGCCATTTGCACAGGTACAGAGTACATGTGAGTCAAAAAGACAAGAAACAAAGAAGAGTCGGGGTAACGAGTAATTGAGAACACGTGTGGGTCACACATTGAGTAAAAAATAGAGTTAAAAGAAATAAAGAACAAAAAAAGAAATAAAAATAGAGGTAGAAAAAATATCTTCATTTACCGTGGCTGTGGTGTGTGCAGGTGTGCTTAAGTGAGTGTATGTACTGGCTGTACAGGTTTCACCAGCAGGCCTGTTGCATGGACTGAACATGGGCCGTAACAGTCGTGTTAGTATGACAATGTTGTGCACCAGTATGTTGTTCTTGCTGTCCTCAGGTGCCTGGGTGACAGCCACAGACCTTCCAGAGGTCCTGAACAACCTGAGAGTCAACCTGTGCAGGAACACCAGGGGGCGTTGCAGGCACATGCCCCAGGTGGCAGCTCTGTCCTGGGGCTACGACATGGAGCGCACCTACCCTACATCCGTCTACCGGTACGACTACGTGCTGGCAGCTGAGGTGGTCTACCACCACGACTTCCTGGATGAGCTCCTGGCCACCATGAAGCATTTCTGCAAACCAGGAACGACTCTGATCTGGGCCAACAAGGTCAGGTTTGAGATTGATCTGACTTTCACTGAGAACTTTAAAAAGGCTTTTCACACGAGCCTGCTGGTCGAAGACGGAGAGATGAAGATCTTCATGGCGACGTGTAGAGAAGAAGAGGGAGAAGGTGATGTGGGTCTGGAAAACCAAGATCTGCTGAGAGAGAAGGAGGAAGGAAAGAGGGAGGAGGCTGAGGATGAGAAGAGCAAAGAAAAGCTTGCAGAGGAAAAACACAATCACTATGTCAATAACGAAAAAAGTAAAGGAAAAGAAACTGATAGTGAAGTAACAGAGGAACCTCATATGTCAGCGCCTGAAAGAGGAGATGAGGAGGAAGAAAAAATCAATCATGAGTCTGATGAAGAGGAAGAGCTGGAGGAGATTATGGTCCTCAAAGATGACGCCTATAAAGAGGATGAGAAGGATAAACCCGATGATTCAAGTAGTTGCACCACAGCCAGTGATGAAGACGTTACAGGTGAGTCATCTACGTGATCTAAGAAAATGCACATTTGTGTGTCAACACATGTATTACAGGAGTTAGACATCAAAGTCCCATTTCCTTCTGTTTAAAGGGTCAGTTCACCCAAATTGGAAAAGAGAAAATTGTCTCAATTGCCATGAAGTCATGAAGAGGTTTTCTTTTCTATGCTCAGCTTTTGAGATATCTGCCGCCACCTCAACATTATAGGGCCTATTTCTTCAGTACAAAGTAGTTATCCTCCACTTTGGTCCAGACTGAAATATCTCAACCAAAGACTTCATCTACAGTCTATTATCTCAGCATCATGTGCCCTTCTGGATGAACTGTAGGCTAATCACTTCGGTAAATCCTTAACTTTTCATGCAGCGCCTTCATCAAGTCAGGATTTCATTTTGTGCAACACTCTGGTTTATGAAATAGGCTACTTGCAAACCTAATGACATTCCCATGTTGATTGCTAGTTAGCAAATGTTAGCAACATGCTAAACTAAGAACATGGTAAACATTAAACCTGCTATTCATTACCAAGAAGAAGAAGAAGAATTACTTTATGAATCCCTTTCAGGAAATTCATTTTTTTCACTCCAGTTTTTACAATTTTACACACATAAGCCCAAAATACAAACATGCACACACACATGCAGGACCATAGACATGCAACTGGGGGAGAGATGTTAGAGTGATGGGGATGCCATGTAGCTGCGTCCAATAAGGGGTTCAGTGCCTTGCTCGAGTGTTTGTTGTTTGGCAGCTTAACTCTTAAGTGAAAGAACAGCTTTGGGACATTAATGTATCTGGCAAGATTAGGGACAATAATTAAATGTGAGATGTGAGACACATGTGACAGTGAGGCCAAAACTATTACTGACTCTCCTCAGTGAAACTCAGTGATGTACTCGTCCGCTGGTGTAGAGTGTCTGACCTTGTAAGGAAAAGAAGCAGGCGCTCATTTTTATCATTGCAGTGAGGTTATTTGGTACAAATACAAAATGATGTTATGTCTTCTGCCTGTCAGAGTACTGATGTGCATCTCTTTATTGCATTGCATCAAGCTCATCAGCTTTTCTTTTCAACTTGCGTTTTACGTTAATGTTGTGTCAGTGCGTGTGTTCACAGTGTATTTATATGTTTGTCTTTAATGTTTCACCTCAGTTAAAAGTTTTGATCCACCCTCTCTTCACAGGACAGGCAAACATCAAACAAACGGCTGTGCAGCAGGACAGAACACCAGGCTGGGTTTCCAGCATCAGCAGCACCATTGGTAAAGATATCTACCATTACGCAGGGCAGGACATTGTCATTCATGAGTCCATAGACTTCTTTGGAGCAGTGATGTGGCCAGCAGTGAGTACCTCTGACAACATTAAACATTGCCAGATATAAAGATATTTGGATACATATAGAACAAATAGAACTTTGATTCTGGCTAATATTTTTAAAATCATTACAGTTTTCCACCAGCAAGCCACAGTAAGAGGTCTGTATCTGTTTGTCCTGCAGGCGCTGGCTCTGTGCTCCTTCCTGGACAACAACAGGCAGAGGGTGAACCTGCAGGGAAAGGAGGTGCTGGAGCTGGGAGCAGGAACAGGACTGGTAACCATTGTGGCCAGTCTGCTGGGTGAGTGAGCAGTCTCCAGTTCACATACATACTACAGTACACATACTTTTTGTGTTTAGCCCATGAACTATAAATCGACGAAAAATCACCACCGTAAAAAATAACTTAGGGTGTGGTGTGGTCTTGTTCTAGTTAAAATAACTTAATAATAATAATTTTAGACAATTCAATTAATCTAGCAAATATGAGAAATATGTATTTTTAAGAAAGGTATTCTATCACAGTGATATTTTAGTTGTCTGTACTTTTTTGTGTTTATGCATCTTTCTCTTTGGTGTATTCAAAAATCCAGTGACAATAACTATTCATTGTAATAGTGAAAGGGATCATATGAGCTGAGTTGTTTCTTGCATTGAAAAGGTTTGCTGCCTACTTAGGATGTCTTTGGGTTAGGGTTAGAGCCTAAACAAAACAAGAACAGTCGGCGCTTAAATCTGCATAACCACACTACAAACAGTCAAAGGTCAGCTGTACGGCCCTTTTACTGTGATTGTAGCTATGGTGATGACAGATGTCCTGTTTCTGCATCCTCAGGAGCTTCAGTCACAGCTACAGACTTACCCGAGGTGCTGAGTAATCTCCGGGCCAATGTGATGAGGAACACCAGGGGGCGTTGCAGGCACACGCCCCAGGTGGCAGCTCTGTCCTGGGGCTATGACCTGGAGCGCACCTACCCTACGTCTGTGCATCACTACGACTACGTGCTGGCAGCTGATGTGGTCTACCACCACGACTTCCTGGATGAGCTCCTGGCCACCATGAAGCATTTCTGCAAACCAGGAACGACTCTGATCTGGGCCAACAAGGTCAGGTTTGAGACTGATCTGACTTTCACTGAGAACTTTAAAAAGGCTTTTCACACGAGCCTGCTGGTCGAAGACGGAGAGATGAAGATCTTCATGGCGACGTGTAGAGAGTGAGAGACAGAAAAGATGTGGAAGGATTACTCAACGGCTCTACTGGGTACGGGCCCCGGGGCCCCTCAGTCAGAGCCTCTGTTTAAAGTTATTAATTAACATTACTCTTTGGGAAGTCAAAGGTTCAGTCAAAAGTATTCAGGCCTCCATAATATTTCTTTCCTCCTGATCCTAATACTTAATGTTTATCTGCCAGTAGGGAGTAGGATCCACCTTTTAGTGTTATCATATTTTGTTTATTTGTTCCATTATAATACAGCCACAGTACAGTGCATGTGCATAATAAGCTACAGTAAGCCTACATTACCCTTGTCTCATAGTCTGTCCATGAGAAGAGGGTGTGGTTCAGAATAGTTCATGTACATAAAGATTTAAAACATGATATGCTAATATGTCTTACACTTATAGAGGATCTGATGATCTCTTTCACTCCATGTTATGAAGCAGCACATTCAGCATGAAAAGGTCAAACCTGTGCTACACAAGATTCAAGACTAGTTCATTGGAATAACATCAATTATCTCAGTGCGGAAGTGAAGCATTTAGTCGATTCATTAATTGACAGGACATCTTCTTAGTCCTTTTTCAAGTCCTTTGGTTCCAGCTTCTCAAATGTGAGGATTTAATGCGTTTCTTTTTCATATATGATTGTAACCTAAATATCTTTAGGGTTTGGACTGTTATGGGACAAAACAAGTGATTTGAACACGTCGGGCTGTGTCACTATTTTGACATTTTAAAAGGCAAAACAATTGATCAATTAATTGAGAAAATAATCAGTAGATTAACTGATAAAGAAAATAATGGTTAGTTACAGTCCATTTCTCTGTGTCTGCATCAGTTATTTTGGCATGTGAACTATACTTTTTTTTTTTTTTTTTTTACATTTCTATTTAATAAAATTAAGTTAAATTAAAAAAATGGAAGCAAACCCCCTTTATCTCATTACTTCTTCTTGCACTTTACTGTCATTTCTGGACAAACTCTTGCACAGCAATTTCCAATGTAGAGGGTGAAAAGAGTAGAGCTGCTCAGCTGTTCAAACAATGTGCAATTCATATTACAAAACACTATCAAAGTTATAGAAGCAGTTATCAGATGGTGACACTCCCAGAGGACAGACCACTGCCGAAAATCTCATTTGTTCTGTATTACTGTATGTGCAAGTGATGACCAGGGCACGCTTTAATTCTTCCAAATCATTTTTATTCAGTGTTGTTCTCCTTGTTTGTGACTTAATTCCATGTGACCAAAAAATAGTGTGACAATTGCTCGGGTCTTTCCCACCTCATCGAGGAAGAATGGGTATAAAATAATAGTAAGAGCATACAACCTTATCTCATTTACATTCTGTAAAATATTGGCATTTACTATGACTATAAATATAAACACTCAACATCCAGAAGAAGCATTTCTGAAGTGTTTCCTGACACCAGCAGAGTGACAGAAACAGATATGAGAAGTCTGTTTAGTGCCAGAAATGGACGGTACAAGTCCGGTGGTGAAAGTTAAGGCCATTTTCGGAGAGACTGTCATTGGCAACGTGTACTGTATACAGCTGAGCCCTGAACGTGACATCGGTCTGAACCAAACCCCAAACACAAGAAAGAGAAGAGAGGAGAAAGAAAAGGCCGAAGAAAAGAAGACGCAAAAAGTAAAAAGTAAAGATGAGGAGCACAAATTCTGTCCAGAACCAAACTCTACTGTCTCCAGTAAACCCCTGAGCACTCGGAGAGGCCTGTGCTGAGGCCGCTGCGGAAAGTGCATACAAGTCACGGCTAAAAACAGAAACACAAGTTGTTCTTACCCCTGGGTAAACATGAGTTGTGAGCACTGATTCGCAGCGTATGTACGATCATCCCAGAAAAAGTTATTTACTCCCATGAGGACGAAAGGCCTCGGCTTGAAAGCAGCTGCTTTTACATTCTTAAGCGTGCACCTTCCACTTGTGAGAGGACTTAGAACAACATCAGAGAAAGATAAAACCATAATTGAGAGCCATTATGTTTAGACCAGTGGCTCGATCATTTGAGGGTGAATCCATTTCTTCTTCTGTTCCATGCTGTTATGTCCAATTCTATTTTTCCCCCCCCCCTCTTTCTGGTAAAACTTTAAATTTTCCAAAAAACTAAAATCATTCTTTGGTTAAACTAAAACTACAGACTGTGACAGGAAATCACACCTTTTGTTTTACAGATCGATATGCAATAAAGGTTGAGAATCACAAATATAAAAGTTAAAAAAGTGAATATGTAGTTTGTGTTCTTTAGCATGGTCCTCTTTTGCACCGGCACTGTGAAAACAAACAGCTGCCTGTCCTCATTTGTTACATGATTGAGGGGAGATATTTTAAAAAGGACCATAGAAATGTTTTTACAAGTTTTAGCTCCAAACTTCTACAGTTTTACATTTTCAGATTCATTTTTCCAACGATTCTGTAGTCCGTTTTCCACTCATTTCCATGACATGAATAACAAATGGTAGACTCTTGAAACTTGCTCAAAGGGGAACTCCACCGATGTTACACACCTTAGTCTGATTACACTGAATATGTGAAAAAAAGTTGTATAAAGTGTTTTGTGGCTATAGAAATCTGCATGAAATCTGATAAATGTCCTCAAGTGATTGAGTCACTTGAGTCAGTGTCGGTTGGAGCTGAAGACTACATGTTTTAAATGGAAAAAAAATCTGGAGGTGTGGCGTTATAAAGAAGGGACACCTCTGTATCCTACTCCTCACTCCCTAGCATAACACACCTGAAACTATGACCGAACTGTCGCCGGTTGAGTTTGTGGGGGATTCTGGGTAATGTAGGCGCCAAGTTTTGACAAGGAAGAAGAATGTGTGGTTTTAAAATTAAGATATCGCTGGTTCTGCTGCATCGCTTTTGATGCTAAAAAACTGCCCATCGTGAGTCTGACAAATCAGTGGAGTTGTTTTTCATCACAGTGAACATCAAATCTGCCTTCATTGTTGCCAAAGTTGCATCATCTTTGCAGAGTAAAGCACTGAAGACTTTTCAAATCAATCTGCATTGCCAAGCAGCAATATTGCAACTTTGATTAAAGAAATCCCCTGAAAACATGGTTTCGAGTACTTTTTTATGACATTTAATGGTAATGGCATGAGAGTTTTGGGGGAAAAAACATTGTTAGTTATCATTTATTAAGCCACCATTCAAAAACTCAGCTAATCTGCTTCATCAGGATCAATGCCATCATGTTTTGATTAAAATATTGGTAAAACCTGATCGGTGCTCACAAATATGCCTGTACCTTCTAAAACCACTGAGAAAGGCTCAGATGAAACAGCACAAACAGAAAGTTCTCATGTGAAATAATGAAAACTTGTTTGTGCGCTCATGTGGGACCCCATCGCTCATGGTGAAAACATGACTGGGAAATTTGGTTTTCAGGGCTTTTAAAGCCGACTTGGTGTTCACTATGGATTCATACAACTCAAGCAAGTTTAAAAATATTATTATATTGTAAAGAAATGAATGAAAATGGTCACCTGGCTTAAAAAAACATAATAGGCAAAATGGTTAGCTGATGTAAAGTATATGTGATTTGTAGTAAATCAGATAAAAAGTGTAAAACCACTGGCATGGTACTTAAAATGTAAATGTAAATCAAATTGTAAATCAGGTATCTGAAGAAAAAAAAAACACAATACTCATGCTTAACCTCTAAATGGCTATCATTTCAGTTCTGCTGAGAGAAATGTTCATGTACAGAAAATATGCTTACATGTACACGTAAAGTCATTCACAAACACACACTCATGAACAACAGTGGAAATCGTCAGAATCTTGATTGGGATTAAAAATCTCTTAAATTGAAACTAAAATCTGCTTTCAAATAAAACCTTTTTTTCTCCTTACATCCTAGAAGACATGCATATATGCAAAATACATCAATTAGAATAATATTTGTATTATATACCTATTGCATCTTAATATTTTTTACGTTACAGGTGTATGTACATTATTTTATGACACTGTGTACAAATGTAACATTTTGAATGCTGCAAAGAAACGTCTAACACTGTGTGAACATTTTACAATGAACTCTGATCTGAACATCCTACCGCTGCCCGCAACTGCATCCGATATGTTAGTGAGGTCTGTTAGATGGTCGTCAAATGTGCTGCTCAGGTAACAGCAGTATGAATTGGGTGGCTGAGTTTGTGGCTTCCGATTACCCAACAAGTCACTGACGGCCTGCATGCAGTGCACGGACACGTCATACTGCCAATACGAGCTTTAAAACCCACATTTGACACCAAAGGCTGATGGGTGAAATGACTGCAAGCGGCTGAGTGTTGACTGACGCTACTGATTCTGCAGCTTCCTGTGGTCAAAACCCCACGCACTGTTTTTCATCCCATCAGAAAAGGTAAGGTACATGTAGAAAGGCACCTCAACACTGCTTTGTGTTCGGAGACTGTGTATACATGAGAGTCAGAGCCTAAAAAGACAAGACTAAATATCAAGTTTATCAACCCGGCCTTCCTGGAACAATCAAAAAACAAAGAAGAAACATATTAAGTTCTGTCCAAACATCGTGCAGCAGCAAGTCCTCCCCCTCCTCATTATGGCCAGTTATGAGTTTTTCTGCTGTCGATTTTTGTGAGCAGACGGGGTCACAGTTCCTTTTTGAAAGACTTGGGATGCATCCCTGGAGTCTGCACTGACCCTTTTACAGTATTTACACGAGAGAATGAGGTTATTTATATGATATAGAGTCCGGACAGCTGAGGATGGGTGGATGTGAATGCCTCCGACTGTGTAGATGACACCAAAATAAAGGACAACACCCAGCTAAGAAAGCACTGAGCTACAGTATTCAACATGGCATGTTGAGCATTAAATGTGCCGTTCAACAAGACGTTAAAAGACAGGACGAACTTGACCCCTCGCCCTATAAAGGTGTCAAGTGCATCAAACCATTTACACTCGTACACTACAAGCGTTATCCTTCATTTT
Organism: Maccullochella peelii; assembly: GCA_002120245.1. Classification (NCBI taxonomy): domain Eukaryota; kingdom Metazoa; phylum Chordata; class Actinopteri; order Centrarchiformes; family Percichthyidae; genus Maccullochella; species Maccullochella peelii. Next base: position 9,513 of record LKNJ01000597.1, read on the forward strand.
GGTGTTCACCTACATCTAAACTTTGAAAAACCAGATGCATAGACCATGTGACCCTGAGGGACATGATATCGAAGTTACCATGTAATGGACCATGTATGGCCATGCTGCTCATGCATGCATGCATGTGTCTGTGCCTAGAATGGTGTGTAGTCTGCGGGGTACATGACAGGGAGCCAGTTCTCACTGAAGGTGGCGCAGTGTGTCCATCGGAGGTGTCGCATGAGCTGGAAAACAAAAAACACAAACAGGAAGTGACTAAAGGGAACATTCCATAACATATTATACTCAGTTTTTGGAGCGTAGGCAGTCAAAAATATCTAGCACATATCTTGTTATGTTGGACAGATATCAGCCGTCAGTGCTCTCATACCTGGATGCAGTTCTTCATGTTCTCTTTGCTGGGCTTCTCCTCCACCATCTTTGAGGCGTATTTCAAGGCTCGGCCGTACATCTTGTTCACAAGGGCGTGTTTGTATGAAAACATCAACACCTGAGCAGCGGGAAAGACAGAAGACAAACAAAATATATTGGCTTAACATTTAGTGAGTTAATATAAAGTGGCTAGCTTTATGGCAACATACTGTACAACCACCAAATTTAACCAATGGGCTTGGGGCTGAGTGCCACAGACAGTGGAGGGAAGTGAGAAAGTATTGAGACAAACTAACACATTGTTGGTTTTGGTCTTTTCATGGGGTTTGTTGACAATAAGAAAAAAATAGAATATCAGCAGCATTATCCTTTCGCATCACATGGCAGATATATTCACTTCACAGTATTTAGAACAGTTAACTAACTTAACTGTCCTCCATTAAAGTAGAACAACTTTGGCCTTTCCTTCATTTTCTAAAAACATTTTGCTCACCTTGGAGTCAGTTAGCTCCGCCCACTTCTGCACCTCCCAAAAAGTATCCATCAGGGCTTTAGCCACATTGTGCAGGTCGTCGTCAGAACTGCTGACCACCTGTTCCACGACCTCCTCTGCTGCCGTTTCTCCCGTGGCGACAGCAACGGCACCGTCCTGCGGTGCAGAGGGCAGCAGGAGCTGGTCAGCCAGAGCGCAGCCCTTCCTACACAGAGCGTCCAGCAGAGACGACTTCTGCTTCTCCATGTCACTGAAACACAGACGTTAAGACAGGTCAGAATTAAGGCCTCAAGGTTGAGCAGTTGTTGTTGGCATGACCTACTCAGGGTTTCCCACAGTGTGTCAAATACTAACTAACTTGATCATGAGGTGAGATGTGTCAGGATCTGGGTGGGAAACCCTGTTACTGTATCTATGGGTTCATGTTCTCTGCTTGATAACTTTTAAGGAAAATCTAACTGTATCACAAGTCTGTAATTTTCAATGAATTCAAAGAGTTTTTTCCCATGGGGTGCTGGAATTGACTTTTTGTGTGGTTAACCCACTTTTTCTCCTGCTCTACTGTTGACTGAGTATGCCTTGATGAAGGGGTCTAATGATGTTCATATTCCTACTACTAATACTATTGTTCAGTGTGACATACGTCTTGATAGAAGCTGCATCAGGCCGAGGGTCTGTCTTCATGGTGAGGTAAACAGCCAAGGCCGTCTGGTCGATCTGGGAGATGACGATGTCACCTGCTGATATCACCTCCCTGAGCCGTTTTCCACGCTCCTGAACACAAACAAGAGAAAGGAGAAATGACTGTGAGGAGCCATCGTTACATAGTTTAGACTCAAACGTCTGGAACAAAATAATTAAATTCTCCTGGGATTGAATCCTGTCAGAGCTGCCTCTTTTTCCCTTTTTCTCTTTCTGCTGTGTACCATTACCTTTTCAGAGTCCAGCTGGTGCAGTCTTTGCACGTGCAGCGGAAGATAATCAGAGTAGTTTTCCCTCAGTTCATCATAGACGGAGCTGGAGTCCAACCTAAACAGGAAAGAGAGAACATTACAGATGGTGATCAGAGAATTAAAAGAACAAGGCAAAGCAGGAAATGTGTTGCTGAGCAAAACAGATGAGTAACTGTGCACACTTTGTCATCCACTGGATCTTCAAGTCTCTCATAGCTTCTGCAAACTCCTCTTTCACGTCTTTCTCTTTGTCTCCTTCCTTGTCCTTCTCCTTCCCTCCGTTCTTTGTTTTGTTCGGAGCAGGAATTAAGTGGTAGACGACTGGAACAATATCCTGTGTGAACACACAAAAAAATAGTTTAGTCCAAAACCAATAAATGATGCATTCAACAAAATCCATGACTTTTTTACTACTCTGAATCAGCATCCCAAATTCTCACCCTCTTCATGTCATGTGACTCCTAACTCCTCCTGGTTCTCTCTCTTTAAATCAGTTAAGAAAAATGCTGTTTAATACCCAGTTATAGTTTAAAGAAGTGCTCATTATCAATTGATGTTGATATTTATTAGTAATTTTACTGACCACCAGAAAAGTTGAACTACTCTATATCAAAATAAATACCTATTATGGACTAGAATGTTGCATATTTCAATACAGCACTACCGACATGCTTTGACATAATTAATGAAGATTTAACAAATCCCATCCTAAGGTAAGGAATAAGCCATTTCCTGATGGTAGGAGAGCAGTGGACGCTCTGTTGTACAGTGTTTCTAGCTCATCCAGTACCTTTTTAAACTTTCCTTGTCGTTTTGCAGAGGCCTGCCCCTGGTGGTCAGAATAACACACAGTAAGGAAGAGACAACACAAACACACCAAAAAGGATTCGCTTTCTTCATTTTATCTTTCATCCTCACTCACAGTCTAATCCACCTACCGGTCACACTTAAATAAAATGGTACAGTGGTAAACAGTGGTGTAATCCTTGTTGCTGACAAGCTCAGATTTCTATCTCGTGTTCACGTCTAACAAATCTGATCGGCTTGTTTTTCCTACATCTGCACTGCCACAAGGGTTAAGCACTGCATCTCAACGGCATTTTTTAAAATCACTTTATTAATCCCTGAGGGGCAATTGCAGAGGCTCGTAGAGTTGTTAGATAGTGATGTTAGATAGTGAGAGTAAGCTCCAGAAATAAAACATTTGCCCCTGTATTGTACAAATGACAGTGAATGTTAAATTTGTTATTCTTAAATCACTTTCTGTGGTTTTTTGCACACACACTTCCCAGTGGGATCAACAGAAAATAGTAATTAGCACATACTAGCTGTGTTAATTACGTGACAACGTAATTTTCTTTTGTGCAATTTACTTCCCTCTGAAGACAACACTCATGAACATTATGGCTGGGTATCAAACCTAAATACCTTTTTAGGTACCAACCAAAATGTGTCCATAGCACAAAGTATGGAAACCAGTAAAGTACAGAAAGCTGGTCAGATTCATAATCTTGTTTACCAATTTTTAGTTTCTGAATTGAATCAAAATGTTGCCCCTTTTATTCCCTTTTATTTGGGAAAAGTTCTTGTACGGCTCCTTGTGTTTCAACACTGAAAATTTTAGAACTTTGGTTACATTGAAAAAGGCGTTCAAATTTGTCAAATTAAGGTTTAAAAGAAGTATCATTTTGGCATTGGTGCTGAAACCCATCACATCTGCACTAATGTTGAAAAATGTCAGTAATTACCAGCACGCACTAGTGAACATATAGTACATAAACCTGAAGCAAAGTCATTTTAGATTTTTTTTTTTCCTTTATCATTCCCAACTAATATTTTTCAAACAGGCCAGAAGCCGGTGATTGGCTGACAGATTAATTTTGACTTGATCAAAAATATTTTTAATTATCTTCTTTGCAATCTAATGAGCCAATAAATAGCCAGATCCAGTGTGTCAAGATCTGACAGAGGTGATGGCATGAGCAACAACACATTGTGTTTTTGGACCAACAGCAGAAGCATGGGCAAAGACAATGAGTGAGAAATGGCATGCAGCAACCAAAAGGACAGAAACCAATTTAACAAGCAACAGACCAGATTCAGCTCAGGTCTGAAGGTGAAGAGAGACAGGCTATACAGAACCTTAAAAAAAGCAACAAGCAGTAGAGCACTGGTCTTCACTCTTGATCCTCAGGACCACAAGTACTTTGAGCATCACATATTTAAAACTGAATTTCAAATTTTCATCAATAATTGGGTCAAACTAAAGGACTAGCACGGTAGTCCGTGGTAAGATATATTCTGCAGTGCAGTTTGTTACGTGTTCACACAATGTGTCCCTGATTAGTTAGGAGACTGAAAACTACCATGTCTTTAGATCCTGAGGAGCAGGACAGACTACTGCTCTGGAGGGCAGAGGGTAACAACAAATACAGCCACTCACTGCTTTCTTGCCATACTCGCTCTTGGGGACAACCAAAGAGCCTGAAAGATAGCATCCTGGACTCGTCCCCTTTGGGATTCTGAAAAACAGAAACAAAAAGGAGAAAGGCAGCGAGAGAGAGAATAAAGACCGGGCCATTAAGCAAAATTTTATCACAACAATGTACTTAATATTGAAATATTTATTCTAGGAGGGCTTTTGCTAACCAAACAAGCACTTATCCAGCAGTGCTTTGACCTTTGAGCACCCACCCTTGAGTTTATAGAGGTTTAATGCCTTTGTTAACGGGTACTTTAACTGTAGATATTGAGAAAGGAGTAAACATTGCCTGCTTAGAAATTTCTCAATTTGAACTTGCAACTACAAGAGCTTGATTCTCCGACATTAAAAGACAACACTGCCCCATATTGGATCAATGACACAATTCTGTTTACACAGGACACAATCTCCATCTCAAAGCAAACTGAATGCGTCTCCTGTGGCTTGTTAGTCTGAAAGGATCTGCAGTTGTATTGAGTGTCACAGCTGCTTTTTTCCTCAGCGCTATCTTGTCATGAAGGACTGTGACTATGTCCTGGGAATAAATTAAAAGTAATCTTTTTATTTCTGTAAGGCCTCTGTGATCAGGCACCACTCGAGTTCAACTGACTGATTCTTAAGAAATAAGGCTTTTTATAAAGATCCTTCTATAAGATCATACATTACAAGAGAAAAGTCTCTCGCCAAACTGACTCACTTGTCATCTGGCAGGGATGTGACGTAGAAGGGCTGTGTGGCGCCCGGGCACAAGGTGACAGAGTTTGCCTTCTTCTTGGCCATGAGGGCAGCCCGGTGTGTCTCGTAGACATCTAGACTGAGCGTGGTGGACATACGGTGAGAAACCACAAAGGGTAGGTCCTTAAGGCGCTCTAGCTCGCTGCACTGCTCGTGCCGGACCTGCAGGCGCACAGTGTAGTCCCCCTTTTCCAGCTTCAGAGAGTACTGGAGAGGTAAAACAGACAGAGGGGAGATATGTTAGCTCATGGCGTGCACACCAGGAACTTCTCTTTCGTATCCACAATCCTACCTCCTGAAAAACTACAGATATGAGTGAACATCTGGGAAAGAAAACATGTAATCGAAGGGGCAAGCTCTTCATGTATATGAGTGTACCTGGTGTGGGTAGGCGTCCCCTGAGCCCAGCAGCCTTTTGTTCTGATCAAACAGCATCCAGATCTGACTGTCAAACTCAGACTCGTACAGCAGCTCACAAAGCATGGGACAGCTGGGCGTAACCTCTCCACTCTTAGGCTGAGGACAGAGCAAAAGAAGATCATTCACACATACTAAAAGAAACAAAACGAAAATCAGCATTTTCCTCTCATATACAGCGCTGATGGTGTTGGCAGTACCTGGTGAAAGCTGTAGGTGAGGACTATCTCGTAGAGTTGTCTGTTATTGGGCAGAACATCCCTTGCTCCCAGGGCTTTTATCTTTGAACTTAAGGGCCTAAAACAACAACAGGAAGGAAACAATTAACTTCAATGTGGAACAACAAAATATACGCATGTGTGAGAGTGCAGCGTTACCTGAGAGGCTGAACCCAAGACTTGAGGGTGATAGTGGGGGACACTTCCTCGTACCTCAGAGGCGACGACACATCAAAACTCGTCACTCCCTCCGAGGCATGCTGGGCAGAGACAAATGACAGTTACAAACAGAGAATTGATACCATCTGTGCTGTAGCTTACTAGTCAGTGTTGCTAGTCTGTGTGTGTCTGCACTCTTCTTACTATGTGCAGGGGTGAGGGGGAAGTGTTGAGTCCGTGGAACGAGATGCTGTAGTCCACTGTGACGTCGCCCAGGCTCGCCCACCAGCGTGCAATGCACAACTCTACTACCCTACCTGACTGGAGAGGAGACAAAAAATACAGAAATAAGTCCACCATTATGTCATTTTTATACGTATGCATCTACGAAATTAAATGACTTCCATTTCAGGCACTTATGGATGGCATCTGGCAGAGAACTACAGATGATAACTAGCTTTTTTTTTTTTAGCCGACTCTGGTATATTTACAAAATGATGCAAAATCCCGGTCAAATAAACTTATATTATAAATGAAATATGCATACCAGCACAGGGAAAGCCTCAGTTAGTGAGCCTCTTTCCAACAGTGAAGAGAACTTGTAGAATTCATTAGCTCTGTACGCTCTCTGTTTGACCAGGTGCACCGCGTGGAGAACAAACTTTGACGAGACATCTCCTGAATGAGAGGTCAGTGTGATCTCTGCAGGAGAGCAAGGCGGGGACAGAGAGGTGGAAAACAGCAAAACGAGGAGGAAGAGAGAGAATGTAGAAACCCAGAAAGTGGGGGAGGAAGACACGAAGAGGAAAAGAGAAAAAGATTAAAAAGCCACATTTTGATTATGCACATCCATCTCTACTTAGAAAAAAAAACATGAAAGTAATTTCAAGTCACATCTCTCACCACTGACTTCTGGACTATTTGATGGATTTAAATTTGTATCCCCATGCTACATTGCTCTTGTTTTCCCATTTCCAACAATAAATCAATTTGACAGCAACACCCTCAAGGCAGAGGACCGTGGGAGGAACAATCGTGAGATAGATAGATGAAATAAGGTTTCCAGCAAGGATAACCAAAGTGCAAAAACAGTGCTGATGAACAACTGGTAAGCATTGTGTTGAGCCCTGCTAAGAAGCCACTTAACAAATAAGGGAGGCCAAATTTCAAATCAAAAACAATATACTTTACTAAAGCTGAATGTCAGATCAAATAAAAATGGAAATGTACGGTTCTCCCTCAAGCACATGCTGCACTGAAATGTATCATGTATCATTATTTTATGAATAAAAACTGACCTAAATTCAAACATTCTTGATAACCTGGACTAAAAAAAAAAATGGAATGGTACCATTAGTGATTGTTTGTCGATATCATTTGAGCAAAAACACCCCTTATAAAACACAGAGAGAGACACTGACCTGCCCAGGAGGCTCCCTGAGGAACAGTAATGAAGTGGCGTCTGATCTGGCCTGGTCTGAAGTGGACGTCTGTGAAGCACACCTCCTGATTACGTCCATCTGTCACTCTGTCAGGTGAAAGAGAGAGGGCTGTCAGACACACACAAACACACAAACATCTTGTTGGAAGAGTATGTTGTAAGAACTTACTTTGCAGGGATAATAACTGTGATTGGAACTCTGAATAGGGGGCCACAGGTAGGTGCCGCTGTATCATACCCACACACCTAAAAAAAAAAAAGTTAAAAAAAGAGAGCACATATTTAAAGTGACCAGATTAACATTAATAGACTCAGAAACAATGTCCAGCTTTTTCTCCTCCTCTCTTTCCTGTCCCTACCTCCGTGTAGTGCACTCCCTCTCTCAGTCCCACGGGATCGATGCGGACATTGACATGGCGACACTGGTTCATCAGTTCTAGATGGGAAGGGCACTGGACCCACGTGGCGGCACATGTGAGTGCCAAGTGTAGCTGCAAGGAGATTCGCTCAGAGTTTCCTGTGAAGAAGAAGACAGATGGTGTAAAAAAATAAATAAATAAAATGAAAACACTTCTCCACACTAAAATAAAATGCAGTAAAAGCAAACTAAAAATGCCTGTGATGATTTTGCCAGTAAGTATGAACAGTACCTGTGTTCTCTGGGAAGATGGGTTCAATTCCTACTCCGTGATCTGAGGGTGTAAGAATTTGGGCTGGGTCCCTGAGGTAGATGCCTTTCTGTGTTCCCACACTTACTGAGAAGCCTAGGTGGCTTGTGGGTAAAGAGGCGTGTTGAGTGAGGTAGTCTAAAGCCCTATCCACCTGAGAGGAAGAAAGGTTGTAGTTTACTGGATGGCACACAAAAAAAAGTCAAGAAATAACAAAAATACTTAAAATAAAAATAAAAGAACATGCTAATCTGTTACAAGAGACAGAAAAGGAAATGTATCCCCTGTAGCATCCATGGTCAAATTACCTGGATTATTCCATGGCCCTGTGCAAACACCTCGATGTCATCAACCTTCAGAGCTGTGTTTTCCAGCGCTCTCCTCACCGCAGGAACAGAGGGACTGATCCCGTTCTGCTTCAGTCCTTTTACCCCACAAAATCACACACTAGCATCAGATTTGCATTCGTGCACACTTCCATACATGCAAAACATCCCCGCGTCTAGTGTCAGCCCACGAATCAGGACGCACCTGAGAGGATTAGTGCGATGCCTCCACAGGCATTAGGGGATGACATGGATGTGCCGTTCATCAGCTGGGTACCACGAAGGGTCCAGTTGGGTACAGATGCAATGGCACCGCCAGGGGCACTGATGCTGACCCCCAGGGCCCCATCAGTACTGGGGCCCCTGGACGACCAGGTGTACTGGTTGGGAGGCAGCTTCTCCCTCAGGGAATACTCTGCCACCATCATGTCTGGAGTCACATACGCTCCAACTCCTAAGAAGAGAATGGAACAGGATACTAATGTCTTTAACATCACAATGGCTAAGATTCCTAAAGCTAATGTGTTTCTACCGTTTCTTCCTGCTGTGAATAATAAAAACTATACAGCGATCTTGACTTGCACAATTACACAGGCTACACTATTAACTTTAGCGTGTGTCTATTTACACACATCAGTTTTCCAGAAAATGTTCATGCTGGAACATTTCACATACTGAATTTATTTTTTCACACTTCAGGTTACATGCAGATAGAAGGTGTAGTGTTGAATGATTTGAGGTTTAAAATAAAATCCTCAGGTCACCAGTGTTTGTACCTATGACGCTGCTGGTGGTTCCCCCCGGGCAGCCGACTGTGGAGAGGCACGGGCCGTTGTTTCCTGCACTTGAAACAAACATCACATTGTGCTTCTGCACAGCCTCTGTGATCACCTCACAAATCCTCCTGTAAGACAAATCATGACAAAAATCAGCAATAGTGTGCAACATAAAATAAACCTACACAGTCACACCCCCCGTTGCAATACTTACCCTGAATTGGGCCAGTGGGTGGCTTCCCCATAGCTATAGTTAACCAGGTCACACTTGTAGTTGATGACTTCAATCATCTTTGAGTGACAAGAGAGATAAAAAAATTCAAGGATGAAAAAAATGATTTTAAAAAATTGGCGAACTGCTAATCTATATTTGTCAGAGTCTGGGCAATATACCGCGCGGATGAGTCCTGTGCCTGTTTCCATGGTGCTGAGGCGGGTGTCTCCAATCTTCAGGGCCAGGATCTGGGCACCAGGGGCCACACCGTTGCGCTCAGGTTCCTCTGGGAAGTAACCTGCTGCAATGCTTGCCACATGTGTCCCGTGAGCCCCTTTAAAACCACACAATCAAGTTAGACTGGAGAATGCACTGTGGACCGCTACACATTATGCAGCCTTAACTGAACCTGCCATAACTCGCTGTTACAGTAAACATGGTTTTGTGTTAACTGACTGAATCATATGAAGGCTTCTTTACAGAGGAGATAGATGGCGTGCTTTGGGATACCTCACCTCCACTTGTGACGATGCAGAGTGTGTTTCCCTCATCATAAATATTAACAGAGTAGTTAAGCATCTCAGCATTTCCTAACGTGGCATACTCTTGCGTGTCTTTGTAAGAGCTCAGCACAGTGCACTGGGACAGCTCTCCACACTCTGAAGTGTCAACTACAGCCCTAAAGAGAACAAATAGTAACAGACAATATGAAGGAAGGATATACTATTTGTCAACAGTAGAAGATAGTGAAGAGGATAGGTAAAGAACTTCATGTATAAAAGAAGAAAAAAGTTGGTATGGCTTGCCTCCACGTGATGCCGTCGTTCCAAAGCACGCAGTCATATACAGGACCAGGATCACTGTACTTCTTTTCTAGTGATGCCAGCAGCTCTGACTGACTCTGCAGCTCTTCTTTCTGCAACTTTGCCATCTGAGGAGATAAAGTGGGGTGAAAGATACATGAGAGAGAGAGACCGTAGCAGAGAGAAATCAGATTAGGAAACACCACACTGCTGTGACAAACAACTGCATGCAAAACCTGGCGAGTACACAAAGAACTCAAGGTTGTAAGTCTGACCTGTGAGGGTGTTGGGTGAGAGAGGTCAAACTCCTCTGTCTTGCGAGAGACCTCAGCAAGTGCTGCTCTGTGTGGTGGGTCCCACATCTTCTCCTTTCGCTCTTTCTAGTAGACACAAGTGCCATAACAACAAAGGTTCCTTAAAAACATCCACAGAGGATGGCAAGCCGATTGATTTTCATTCATTTTATCGACAGTATTCTGACAATACACATTCCTGTTTTACTTGTATGTATACCAAGTATTAACACTGCAATGTAGATAGGTATCAGTTATCAGCAGCTATCAGCATGGAAACGAAATACTACCACACCATAGCATCTAACTAAAGCAACTAACCACATCTAAACTGGTGTTATCAGTCCCTGTGCATACAGTATGTCATCAGAACACTTAGCTCTGTGCACGCATCATAGTTGCAAAATCAAACCCATGACAGACCTAGTACAGTAATAATGGAATGTCTTCCTACCTGTATTCTTTCTTTAAGAGCCTTAGGGAAGAACTCATAGCCATTTTTAACTCCAATGCGATACTTCCCTGATGGATTGACCCAGGCAGGAGGGATCTGGAAGACAGAAAAAGACACGATGTGTGACAAATATGAAGAAACTTACTTGTGCAGGTCTAATTATCTAGTCAAGCATAGTTCGATTTTAAAAAATACAGAACTGAAGAAAGAAATCATGACACATCACTACAAAATGATTTCAGATGTAAGACAAAACCTCCTATGTGACAGCTGTTATTCATTTATTTTTGTTTTTAGTCTTAATATCAAAAGGTGTCTACTGACCTTAAGTGTTCTACCAGAGAGGCCAGTGATTGTCCCATCTTTAGGTTCTGCCACTGTGGTCATGTTCACATCACCGCTGCCTGTTGTATCAATGATGTCGATGATCTTTGGCTTCCCCTCAGTTGTGACCTAAAGAAGCAGCAATAGAGAAAACAATCAGTAATCAATAAGGAAATTCAGGCTCAAAGGAATACAAAGTACATATTCAGTAACTTATACTGACCAGGGAGGGCTGTGCACATCATAAGCTAAAAAAAAATAAAATAATAATAATCTGTCGTTTTGAATCTCAATTTAAATGTGCGTAACAAACCACCCTGAAGAGTGAATACAATTCCAACACCTTGCAACAGCTTTGCCCTCTTTTACATATGTGTTTACATGCTGTACACTGATGGGGTCAGATTTAGTCTCTGCCCTTTTAAGCACGACTGCAGGATGGTGATGTGTGGTTGAAACGAAATGGTTGAGCTTAATTTAGTGTACTGATGTGCCAACTAACCTAGTTACATAGACATAACTGTATGAGAGAAGGTTCTTATTAAACTATTTAACTATAGTACTGTGTAGCTGGCTAACTAACTTCCACTGTGACTTGGCAGTTAACATGTAGTTACGGTTCACTAACCGACAAAAAACCGACCATACGTTATTTTAGCTACTAATAATCTGGTCGCAACAGCCAAACAGTATTTAATCGACTGGCGGGACAAACTTGAATTACTGAGGCGAGTGAAGGAAAACTGAAGCGGACAAATTAAAGCTGTTAGCTGCCAGGCTAACATGCTAACAGGCATGCCAACTAGCTAACGTTAAGTTAGTTAATTGTACGTTAGTCTAGCACCGAAACACAACTTAACAGCAGAAGAAAATGTTTGCTATTAATTACTTTGAGTTGATTTGGTTGTCAAAAAAGCTAGAAAGCTAATTGTCATCGATGCTGTGTGTATCTACCGATGCTAGCTAGCTAGCTACCGTTAGGTGACTGTGTGCAAATTATGTGAATGAGTCGGGCCTTTAGTTTTGCTAACTTACACCAACTAGCTCCTAGCTAACGTGAGGCAGCCGGCCAGATTTACCTGCATGCCGGGGGCCCCGGGATCCACGCCGGTGTCGAGGACAGCGATGAGCACTCCTCGGCCATCGTACTCGGGGAACCTGGTGAGATAAGACGCGGCTCCGGTCTCTTTTTTGGGGAGCAGCCCGTGGAAGGGGAACGGTTCTTCGGTAGAATGAGCAGCCATGATCAAAAGAGCGACAATGAAAACAAAGCAGCGAAATGGGGAAGACAGCAAGAAGACGGTGGGAGAGACGGGGAGGAGAGCTGTTAAAGGGACAGTACGGTTCTCTTGCACAGCTACATTTATTCAGAAGGCCTTTTAACATTATGTCGCTTGTAATGTTTGAGCTACTCTTATATATTCATCACATTATTTTGCCGATCATACCTGTAAACCCAAGGCTGGCTTATCTAGCAATAAAGACCTGTTGGACCCTGGATTTTCTGGGTCCCAGAGGCCCCAAGTTCATCGTGTGCCAGCTGATTTGTGGTAGCTGGATCAAACTGAAATTTGTTTGGATATAAAGACCATTTAAACACGTTGCACAAAACAAACTGGAATAACAGAGGCCCTACTACATTTGATAAAATTTTGGGGCCATGAGTCAGTATCTGGTCTTTTAAAGCTGTTGCCAGGGGAATAAACTAATAGTCAGACTTCAGATAGACGTCTAAATTCATTATTTTCTATGAATTCTGGGCAAATTAAGACAGAGCAACCATGTCAAACCGCTCAGCTCCCTTTACTCCAGCAACCCTCTGGAAGAGAACAGTTACAAGAACATTTTACTGTGAAAATTTAGCCGTTAACCCTAACCCTAACAATGACAAAAACTCTCTAAAAATCTCTCTTCTTATTGGTCGCTCAACAACATTGTTAGAAAAACACAAATTATGAGTCATGTTTTCCTCTCTATTTGTCATTTGGTGCCACTGTACGGCAGCTGTCATTGGTTGTTACCATGGAAACATGGCTCTTAGTTCAGAGTTAGCCTGGGGGTCAGGAGGCTAATTTTTTAGGCTTGAAATAAGTCAGTCTTTTGATTCTGTCTAACTTGCATTAGACCAATCTAAGGACGATATTAAGACTGGCATAAAACTACAGACTAAAATATATTTGTGAAACCGCACCCAGGACTACTAGCCTCCATCCTGTAAATCTTGTAGTTGGGTTCACTGCTTGATGAGTGCACACTAGGTGGTGCTATAACACTGATAGTTGTGTGATTGTCACACTTTGTGCTCTTTGCTCTTAAGGGCTGACTATACTAAGCTGAAGTCATTCATAGTAATGTTTGGCAGTACTGCTGCTACAATTCAAAATAAATTGATTTTGTACTGTAGTAAGGGACAACATAATGGACTTTTATTTCAAAAGTTGATCAAGTTCATCAAAACAAGTCTTCATGCAAACATCCATCTTTTGAAGAGTAGCTGCTTGCACCAACCACAAGCAGAAAATGCACTGTATAGTTACACTCAACCTCCCATTTGATTGGTGCATTTGATTGAATGATTACAAACTCCTCCATGAAATGACACGACTCTCAACCTCCTAGGCTTTTAAAAATAATACAGCAATCAAACATTAAGAAGGATGTTTTATTAGTGTCAGGAAGGTTTACATTTTTGAGATGCAGATTTGTCACCTAAACAGCAATTGCTTAGTTCACCCCTGTCTCAGGTCGGCTCTGCTTGGTACACATATATACTGCTTCTTTCTGTTATTATCTAAACTACAGATCACCTCTGACTCCAGATTTTAACTGAATCTTACATAAAATATATAAATACTGATAAAATATAGTCTGGGGTTTTTTTTTTTCTCATTTACAATCAGAAACTGAGGCAGATGAACAAAAGGTGTTTGAATAAATGTTTAGATCACTCATTTGACTGAAAGGATGGAAAAAGGACTATCAGCATATTTGCATGTGTTGCTCATTAGTTTTTCTGTAACCCCACTTCTAGCCTACAGCATGATTTCTGCTTTTTGTGTTTTTATTTCCTACAGATGCAGTGTTGAGAATGGGGGAGGGTGGAAACAATCATATCAAAAATAACAAATCTGATCAACATGGAAGGTCTGCTTATGTGAGCTGGATATATTAAAGATAACTATGCACCCAGAGACCGTGTTAAATTAAAGTTGTATCGCTGTTCTTTTCACATAGCAAATCACATACATTCTTCTAAGATGTGATCCATGCTCTATTCATAGAGATTTTATTAGTTTTTTTTTTCCATAATACCAAGATTAACTTTGCACATGTCAATCTCCATCTGTTCAACTCAGTACTCTCTGTCTTTCTCACATATATTATATCTATATACGTGTGTACAATGTATGTTGCAGTGTGTGCTCGTACTACAAAAAAAAAGCACAAGCCACAGTAGGGAGGGTTAGTTGTAAGTGTACAGTTATTTCAAGTGTTTGAGGGCGTTTGCCAACGCCCTCAAACGCTGCTCTGGTGGCTGGCTTGTGCCGTAATGAAACAACAGTAAGCATCCTTTCACTAATCTGCTTAGAATCAGCATCTGCCTTCTCTCCCTCTTTCTGTCAGTGGCTCTGTATTGTCACACATACACATGCAAACACTTGCACAGATACTATTTGATGCCATGCTTACACTTGGACACATATTTTTCATATCTTTGCTCACTTTTTTTGCTCGAGATAAATTAGACCTCCAAAGTGTGAGGGGCTTCTCTTCTTCTCTGTTAACACTCACACACACGTACACTTACACACACTCAGGCGTGTGGTTTACCACAGGGCGTAGCCACTTTAGCTAAACTGAAAAATATTCCTGTCATAAACGACTTTAAAGTTTTATTTCCCTCTGTGATGTCGTGCATACAGCTACAAAAACTGTATTCTCCTCCTCCCATTTTAGCGTGCAGATATGATGCTACTTTGGTTGGTGTGTCATGATAGTGGCAACCCTTGACTCTTGCATTGCAGTCTTATATTATGGTGATTTGACTGGTGTTACATCTGTGCATGCAAAGTTACAGTCAAAAGGAGAGTTCTCGATTTACCTGCTGCACTAAATCAACTTTAAATGAAGTTAGAGCCCAAATCGCTCTCCTGTCTTGGTACCTGTTGCACAAACAGCAGCTGACAGGATGTGGCCAACATAAAGGACCTACATTATTACTGTTTTCTCCCATGCTACCAAGTCTTTCTTCAAAATAAACTAAAACTAAACTAAAAGGTTACAACAAGAGCAATACCATGGTTATTATCTATGAAAATAGCCACAGAGTTTTAGAGGAGATAGTCAAAGTCACTTTAATGTTGAAGCTGGTGAAGGTGGGGCTAAACTGAACTACTTTAGAGACTGTTTGGTAGTTTATTCTTTAATAATGTATCATAACTTATTTGTTAATAATGTTTTGTATTAATGATCTGCACTGGAGGAAGAAGTATTCAGTTCCTTTAATTAAGTAAAAGTACCAATACAACAATATTAAAACACTCGGTTACAAGTAAAAAGTCCTGTTTGATAATACTGATGCACCTTGAGCAGTTATTTAAATGAAACCATGTGAGAAGTTTAGAGGGGATATGTCTCATTGGTGGAACTGCTATATATATCTGAAACATGACAAGATGTCCCAACTTGATACAGCTTTTTCTATACGGGGTCACAAGCCAAAAGGATTGGGAAAATCTGGATTGAATTAAAGTACACATACAGAACTTCAGTAAATGTAGTTAGTAACTTACTTTCCACCACTGATGATCTGAGTCTGCAAAGTAACTAGAAACTGAAGCTGTCAAATAATGCTGTGCAGTAAAAAGTACAATATTTCCATCTGAAAATATACTGGAGTAGAAGTATATGTAGCATAGAATGGAAATACTCAAGTAAAGTACATGTACCTGAAAACTGTATTTAAGTGCTATACTTGAGTAAATGTACTTAGTTATTTTGCACTACTGCCTAGTGTAGGCTGTAGTGCATGGCAGAGTTTTTGCTGTGTGGAGGCTGTAATTTCTCTTCTTGAGGAGGGTCTAATGGTAGCGATGCCATGTAGCCTAATTAGATTTCGAGCTGTTCTAAAGGAGTCACAGCTAATCCCAACACCTTAGCCGGCAGCAGACGCCCTGCAGCTAACTGTCGTTCCTGGTAGAGAGACTGTCCGGCTGGTCCTTAGTCAAACATCTCTGCTGGGTTGGGCTCAGCAAGCTGGGTTTGTGGAGTGTTCCAGACCAGAGTCGGGCTATTTTGAGGAATGTGGTCTGTGTGATCTGAGAGGCGTGGCCCAATAGGCTCAAGTGTGGGCTGATGATGACCCTGCGCTTTTCACCTGAATGGATCTTAAATCCTGTCCAGACACACCTCTCACCGGGCAGGAGAGCGCCTTGTCCATTCTTCCATCTGTTAAATTTGGCCCAAGCTCAGTGTCAACAGGACAAACAGGGACTACTTATTCTTTCCAGGTTACTGATGTCTTCAAGAACACTTCTCTTTTAGCTCTAGCTACCTCGGCCATTTTTTTCTGTCTGTCACCAAAATAGTTTGCCAAAGTTTGGTGGTGAGTCAGGTAAATTGATAGCAATTATGCATTTATGGATATGAGGGGTGATTAACGCCAAATCAGTGTCATCCACAACACTATTGCTGCTATTTTTAAGGGGTTTTGGTAGTTGGAATATTTCAACATGATAGCATAGAGACATTTCTGTTGGCCACTGGTTTTGGCTGTGGATGGTAGGCTACTTGGCACATGGTGTTTTGATGTGTTGGTAGCTGCTGCCAAAGTTACAACATGTGAAGTTGCTTGTAAGCATATTGTTCATGCTATTAAGTGAGGAGATTCACTTTTAATTACAAATCAAATACAACATGTCTCATAACTGTTACATACGGTCCTTTGGCACTTGACATGGCATCCTGACACACAGTTTTGAGAAACAGGGCTGTAATTCTCATTTACACAGCACTTATGGTTATACGAAAAACAAAAGAGAAAGCATCTTGTCACCAATAATTGATATAAGTGACAGGCGTGAACAAATATAGAAATTGTGTTTTCCCTTTAAAAAATGATATGAAAAATCAATATTTACATATGTGTAAAGATGCATGGAGTTTTGACAGGGAAGCAAAGAAAAAGAGGTGATGGTCATTGAGCAAATACATCAGTTTTAATCTGAAATATGACGAAGCCTATCCTGCTCTTGAGTTCACTGTCAACGTCTTTTGTGTTTAAAAACTTTTTGGGTAGTTTGGGAAACATTTGGTATTTTTCATTTGCACAGCAGTCAGTAACTCACAAGAAACACATGTGAAGATCCCGTTCATATTCTAGAAAACATTACATCTAGATAATGCTTGTTTTGTTGCTAGTTTCCCCAATTTTGTTATTGGTTAAGATAAAATGCAACTGGGTGATGCAGGACTGGGGGGTGCGTGGGTGTGGAAAAAAAGAAAAGAACCACTGTACTAGTGGAACAGAGGCTGAATCCATGTGTCCACCCTCTGGAGTGGGCCACTGTGGCCCTTTGGTTTTTCTGTGACATGTCTGTGTGCACACTGTCATTACAGCAAGTGAGCTGCAAGGGGTTAAAATGATATGTTGTGAGACAGGACTTGAGACCTCAGTCATTTCCAGGGATATGACCAATGAGAGCACTTTTATGAACAGAATTTTCATTGGCAAGTTGTGTGCAAAACTACATTAAAAAAACATGCATTTCTGCTATATATCTAAATTAAGTTTAACTTATTGGCAGGTTACCACATAATCATTATTATTCTTAACTGTGTGGGAGAGTGAAGGGGACCGACTGTCTTCAGTTTCCTCAGTGACACCACTTCCTCTCCTCCTCCTTTTTGTGGCACAGATCACCCTCCATATCCAAGTGTGGGCGGTGTTGTGTGGAGCCACACCTCCACTGGCGCCGCTGCTGCTGCTGCGGGACTCAAGCTGAATCTGCTCGCTTGTTCTCAACCAGCCAGCAGCACCAGCAGCAGTGGTCGGGCCGGAGTAGGATCGCTGCCCGGAGAGCATAGATGTGCAAAACCCCTGGAATATCCGTGCGCTGGAGAGGCCAGAACCGACCACCGTGGAGGACTGTCTTTATTTAGTCATCAAAAGGGAAAGAGCCACGGGGGAAGCATGGCGGTAGAAGAGGAAGGTCTTCGGGTTTTCCAGAGCGTTAAAATAAAAATAGGTAAGAAGAAAATTCCCTACCCCCAGTCTGAGCGCCTCAATGGATGGCTTCATATTAACGGGCAGGCAGTGCAGTGCGGGTTGGAGACTGGAGGGGGACAGATCTGTCTTGTTCCTGCTGTTATTGTGATTCAAATCACACGCGTTCCCCTCAGCGCGCAGACTAAACCGCAAATTGTAAAACCGAAAATGTAAAAGGGTAAAAAAAAATTGAGAGATTCAAATCTTTGTGTGAATTTGGCAGCTGGCATAAGAAACCAGTGTTAGGGGTCTACATATGGAGATTTGAACTGATCTGAACACGCTGGGTGATATTTAGCAGGCTGTGCGACATAAAGGCTCCACAGCTGCACATATCCAGATGCTTTTTCTGTTTTCTGGACACTTAAACGAGCCTTTATTACACCTTAACTAAAGCCACACATTCATGTTATTGCAACCCCCCCTCCCTATCTCTCTGTCCTCCCCCCTCCAAACAGCTTCATGCTTAACTGTCTAGCTATTGATTGTTAGCCCAGATTTCTATATTTAGATATCTAGCTGGTCTCCAGTGGGTAGCCTACCCTTGGTTTGTAGGAGGCGTGTGGTGGTGCATGCTTATCTTGTGAATGGAGCCATGAGGGGGCTGAGTACAGTTTGCAATGGAGGATTTAGTGGAGAGAACAGTGTTTTTTTGCAATTCAGAAAATTGTCATACCTGTACAAGAAGTTAATTTTTTCCCTGATCTTGAGTAAAACTGTAGTAATTACATAATGGAAAGCGTTCCCAACCACATGTATCTCATGGATTACAATGGATGATAATAATTATAATAATAATGAGAATACTATGGGGAAGAAATAATAGTAATATTAAAACAGGAGAGAAAAATAAAGTTGCCATAAGCTTATTTATGTCTATCTATTCTGATTAGTCGAATAATTTTGTGTACAAAATATCAGAAAAAAGTGAACAATGCCAATCATAAGTTCCCAGTGTCCAATGTGACGTCTTCAGATAGTTTGTTTTGTCCAACCAACAGTCGAAAAGCCAATAATTTTAAATTGATAGTCATACAAAATCAACAAAAGCTGCAAATCTTCCCATCTGAGAAGCTGGAATCAGAGAATTTGTGACAATTTTGCTTGGGAAAGTGTTGAAATGATAAACTGATCAATTTGCCGTAAATCAACTAATCGTTTATTCAGCTAATCGTTTCAGCTGTACAGTAAACATTATAGTGTATATTTTGTTAGGGGAAGAAGTCTAAAATGCTGCAGTCTAACCTGTTTGATAACTTTTAATATCAAAACATTCAAAGCAAACAGCCATTTCCTCTGTGCGCTCCAACTGTTACATGGGGTCAGTGTGGGACGTTTAGGACCGTCTCCTCTCGTTTTCACTGACATCTGGCACCCGCTTCATCCTGGCTGTGCCGTCTGCTTTGCTTTGACTCCAAACATGTGACAGAAGGGATGAGCAGAGGAAAAAATGACAACAAACACACATATACAAGCTGTGGGGTGTGTGATGATCCCAGCCAGCAGCAGACAACAACACTCCGGTGGCCCCTTTTCATCAGTTGAGCTGATGTACAAAGTTAGGCTGCATCTTTAAGCTCCTCACCTGCTGTTAAAATTGGCTGCTGTGTCAGAGGAAACAGCTGGAGAGAGAACCACCCCGATTTGAGTTTATCAAATAATCCAGCCCCAGTGAGATAATATGCTCAGATCTGAAACTCCAGGGAGAGGCCTCATTACATTGCTGCACTTTCTGAATGAATGTTCAGTCAGCCTGCGGTGTTGAGTTCCTGTGAATGAAAACTGACTGAGTGGACGACCTCTTGCCATCACAAACGCCCTTCCTAGATACAAGGCTGCTTACTAATCACAGCAGCAAAATGCAGTGATGGAGTAAGTACTCAGATCCTTCACTTACTGTAAGTTAAAGTAGAAATACCACAATGTTAAGTACTGTGTTACAAGTAAAAGTACAAGGAATATCATGAGCAAAAAGTACTGAAAGTATCAAAAGTAAAAGTACTCAATGCAGAAAAATGCCCCTCATGAGTGTTATATACTATTACATTATATATTACTAAATTATTACTAATGCATTAATATGTAAGTAGCATTTTACTGTTGTAGTTGGTTGAGGTGGATAAACTTTTTAAACATTTTGGATGTAAAATCTTATTTTGTATAATAGTAGAGCTGCAAAAATGAGTTGATAAGCCAATCGTCAGAAAAACAATCAGCAACTATTTTTATAATCGATGATTTGTATAAGTCATATTTTAAGCATAAATGCGTAAAAAAAAATGCTGTTTTCAGCCTCTCAGATCTGAAGATTTTCAGCTTTCCTTTGTTTCATGTTGTTGTAAATTCAATATCTTTGGGTTTTTGACCGCTGGTCGGACGAAACAAGACATTTGAAGACGTGGACTCGTCCCAAACAACTGGGATGGATTTTCTAACATTTTATAGACTAATCGATTAATTCCGAAAATAATTAGCAGATTAATCGATAATGAAAGTAATCGTTAGTTGCAATCGCAGTAACAAGTAACTTACAGCTGTCAAATAGACGTAGTGGAGTAAAAAGAGCAGAAATTTCAAATGGAATTACTTAAGGAAAGTACAAGTTGCTGAAATTTGTACTTAAGTACAATACTCGTGTAAATGTACTTTGTTACATTCCTCCACTGTCTTACCTAGAAAAATACTTTACAAGCTTTATCAGTATGTCATGAGTTGTTATTTACAGTTTACTGACGTTCATGAAGAACATTTATGTTATGGACTCTTGAGTTTCCTCATTCCCTGTTCTCCTGTAATGTAAAAACAGTGACAATAGTAGAGCGTACAGTTACCTAGCAGCAGTCATACTTGCTGTCAGTCTGATCCCCACGGAGCTTTTCTCCCGGTAATGTCTATGTAACCCTTGCATCACATTGTTTTCATCAGTCCCTTTGGCATGAGACTGTGGTTGGATGATGACTCAGAGCTGAAAATCTGCCACATATTTGTAGAAGAGAGAGAGAGAGAGAGGACTGATTATTGTTATGGTGATGACTCTTCTCAGTTTCCTGAAGGAACACATGAATTTTGGAAACCAAACGGGGCAAATGGGCCCGAGTCCGTACTGTCTGGGGAACACAGGAAACAGGAAACTACCCCCAATTCACTTCCTGATTGGCTGGAATAGACTACAAAAGAATTGTGTTTTTTCCTGCATGGCAACAAGCTAATGCAAAGCAGATGTAGTGAGACACTGAGCGAGGGACAGAGGTGGTGTCTCACATACAGGAGCAGGCTGTGCTTCATCTGTCAGCGACTGTGTCTCTGTCAGCGCTCAGAGAGACGGGAACTCTCAGTGGCACAGCTGGAGTCGGGACTTTGCTCTAATTAACAACAACATATGTGCATTCGACTTCTCCGTCACTGCTAGAAACGTAGGAACAGAACACATGGAAATGACATCAAACCATATCTTGGCGCAAATTACCGTACCCCCCTTCAAAGAAATGTGTAAAGATAAATGACTTTAACATCTTAAACCCACCTGCCAGTAGGTCAGTGATTACAAACTCATTCTGTGCAGCCAAACTTTGCTCAAACCCACAGAACATATAGATTAAATGAAGAGTGGGAAGAAGCTGACACAGAATATATACGGTATGATCCTGTCATACAATGTGGATTAAAATGATTTTTCCAACCTTAAACCTGCAATAATAGATTTTTTTGTAAGCTTTAAACACAACTTTGGCATATTATCACATTTTAAGTTGATGTGGAAAACTTGTTAGCAAACAGTTGCTTATTTACAACAGATACGTAGCATCACTAACAATCACTTAGTTACTGACACTGTTACTATGTTCACCAGCTAGTTACTTTGTCTGAGCACTTTTTGGTGCTGGGTGCGTAGCGCACAGTGGGTTATTTAGCCGAAAACAGCTACAATGATGCTGATGAGAGCAGTGAATCAAAAGAGTAAAGCTGTGGACTGTGAAACCAAAACAATTAGCTTAAAGGTGCTAAAAACTCCACTATGGATGACCCCTTTCACATTACACATAGTCATTATGATCTATTGTTCATATAAGAATATTGACTACAGCAGCTTTATAAGCTACTTATGGGAAATTAAAAGGGATAACTGGATGTTCAGGAGTTCAAATAAGTGTTTTTTGTATTCTAGATGACACACCAGATACAATAATTAAATACACAAATTTGTTTGTGTTGTTGGTAGATTTTGCTGCAGTAGTTTGTACCTGGTACCAGGTGATGTGGCCATGGATAAGTCATTGGATTGGCCTGAGAGTAGATCTCCACTGAACATGGCACCTCTCTGGCAATAGTTCTCCTCATACTCGAGCTGCACTGCGGAGGCTTTATAGTGTTGCTGCTGCTCTGTCTTGTTACTATTTAATAGTGGTGTAGTGGACCACAATGGAAGAAACACTAGATTACATATTGTGTGGAGGAGGCAAAGTGTTGGAGGTCTAAGAAACAGGAGTGGGCGGCTGAATTCAGGCAACTCAGGCTGGATGACTTGGGCCGGGTGAGCCTGGGAGTGAAAAGCTGGTCTGTAGTGACAGACCCCCCCCCCCCCCTTGACAGCTGGCCAACAGAGGTTCCCAAACTTCCTCCTGTCCAGACTGAATAGGAGACATGGGGTGACGGGGAGAGGAGAGGGGGAGGAATGTTTTAGGACTCCCACTCTTATTTAGGTCAAGGGTTCAGGTCTAGATTTTTTTGTAAGCTTTAAACACAACTTTGGCATGTTGTCACATTTTAAGATAATGTGGAGAACTTGTTATATATATGGCAACTCTCCATTTTGTCCTAGAAGGCAAGCTCTCTGGGAAGTAGTTTGTTGTAAATATGTGTGTTGACTGTTTAGACGCACACCGTGTTGCGGTCCAGGCAGCCTTAGGCTGGTAGAATAATCCGGGTTGGGTACAGCAGCTCTTCCCGCACTCCTCCACAAGAACACAGTACTAGGAATGGTGGGGAAGTATCGCCGTAGGCCCAGCATGCAGGGTCAGCAGGGGTAAATAAAGGGCTGGAGAGCTCACCCAGAGTGCCGCTCCTTCAGGATGTCCTTCAAGTGCCTCCGTGGGAGAAGTCGACTCGATCCCTCTCTGGGATGACCTCTACCTGCTGACAATGACACAAGCATGAAAACATTCACCACGTTGTACAGCAGAGAGAGAGAAACTCAAGTGTCAAGAAGTGTCAGGAGCAGTTAGCATATCGTTTCTATGGTGTCTGTGTAC
Source organism: Maccullochella peelii (assembly GCA_002120245.1). Lineage (NCBI taxonomy): Eukaryota > Metazoa > Chordata > Actinopteri > Centrarchiformes > Percichthyidae > Maccullochella > Maccullochella peelii. Next base: position 33,157 of record LKNJ01000597.1, read on the forward strand.
GCGCCTGTAGCAAATGGCTCCACACACACACTGATTAAAGCAGGTTTTGCAACAGTGTCCCTCTCCTCTGGAAACACGAGCAATGTCAGCTTGCCACATACATACACACACACACTTACACCCAACTCACTCTCCCTTTCCTGTGCTTGCAAAAGATATCATATCTTCTCACCACTGTGTACGCCAGGCCTGTGTGTGAGTGCATGTGTATGTAGGGGAGAGTTGTCCTCGTTTTATTTGTTTTTTTTTCTAGAAGTAAAAAAAAAACAAAGAGTTTTCTGAGAATTATGTAAATGGATAAGGAATCTGGAGGGACTGTTGAGGTTAAACTGTGTCCTCTCTTTGTATTTCTAACTGCACTCTACCATGACAACACACTGGTTTAAAGGGTTACACATCCTGAATGATTTCTAACATGCGAGCAGATTGTAAAGCTGGTTTTCCCTACGCCATGTAACTTCACTGCATATGTCTGTGTGTGTTTGTGTGCATGTTTGTGGTTGTGTATTTTTGTTTTCACTCAAGTTTTCCATCGAGACTAACAAATCAGTTTGAACATTAGCTCCAGGCTGCGCTAGATAGAGAGTGAGTTTGATCAGTAACCGAACAGAGGCTGCGGAGTGCAGCAGCACAGCTTTCCTTACAGTCTTTAACTGTAAACTCCCCTTTTTTTTCCCACGCTGCTCCTCCTCATGCTCCTCCAACAACTGTTGTGGTTTGCATTTAAAAGTGTTAAATTATTACATTTATTATTTAAGCTGTTGACTTACCGGATGTTACAAATACATTTTGTGCTGACTAGATTTATTATAAATTCTAGATACTAAATACGTCTTATATGTTTTATAGTAGCCATAAAAAATATATTTTAGTAGGAAACAAGCAGATTCAGCGTGTATATGAATCTGACATATGTCAGGTTGTCAAACTTTTTTATCTAACCTTTAAGCTACTGATTGGGTGATACTCCACCCAAACACTATATCAAACTTTCAGCCCATGTAGGTTTGAATTTGGCTGTAAACACTTTGTTGTTTTAACCGTTTCCTCCTCAAAGCTCTGAAGCGCTGCCCAAAGCTGCGTCTTTAGCTGCTTTTGGCAAAACTGTGATTGTTGAACATGTGGAGGTTTGCTGCAGTTGTTGTTGTTACTATCTGACGTCTCTGTAACTGACATGCAAGCTGACCACAGCCACAGTTCTTCTTAAAACGGACTGAACCTTTAACAGCCACCTTTAAACCCGCCAAGCAGGTCAAGGTTTGATACTGAAATTAAACAGGTGGAGTGGAAATTTAAGGGTGGAACCAGGGTTTTAGAGGTTTCCAGTAATAACGGGTTTCAAGATGAGCTAGAGTAGGTTCAAAGTGGTGAATGTGGCTACCTCTCAGTATCAGTATCATTTCAGTCGTGCCATGTTTATTCTCTGAGTTGGGCCTCGTGACGAGTGCTCATCTGGGATTATAGCAGTTAATGCACAAATACAAACATTTGCTTCCATCTGCACACATCACATCATTATAGAACTAATCATTTGGGATATTTTGGCTGTTGTAAGCTACTTTAAAGGGGCACATAAAGATCAGTTTACTTGTAATGGGGAGTACCATTGTATAATGTCTTCTGTGACTCTGGAGAGAGCTTTACGTAGTCTGAAAATAGTTTATAGTTTATCATTTGGAGTTATCTGGGTTTGGTCTTCAAAGTTTAATGGAAAGCTTGTGTTACAAACAGGGACTGTGGAGTATTAAGAGGACTGGATACAAGGTGGCACCCCATCCATTTCAATCAAAGTTGCTCAGTGGGCACGCGCATATGCTGAGGAAGTTTTTCAGGCCTTTTCAGGCTTCTGCATTTTTGGGGCCCACATGCTGCATGAGCATTAGCGGCGAAAGCAGCCCTGCATTAAAACACCAGAGGGGGCTGTGATGGTGCGGGGGCGTGTTGTTTGGTACAGGTGAGACATGAAATGTAATCCAGGAAGTCCAGTTTGAGTAACAGCTTAATGCATTTAAAGGTTTATCAGACGCCGGAGCTCCCTGTGTTGGCACCCCTGCTGCGTTGACATACGCATTCAAATAAATTCATGAGAGGGCTGCGTTGTTTTTTCGCGCAGATCTACTGTCTGTCTGAATGTAGCCTTAGTCCTAGTCACTACAGCAAAATTGCCTCACAGCCCAGCACTAATTTGGGTAGACGTTGGTGTTTGCTAGGCAGTGGAGACCTAACAATAGACACCGTTGAGTTGCATTATGGGAAGTGTAGGATTCAGGGTTTGGGAGTTTGGCCTATAAGGAGAAACCATTTTAGACTTGGCTTTGGGATCTCAACAGAGTGATGTTGTCTGTGTTTTTTGACACTGTATAGAGTAATTCAGTTAAAAGAAAAAGTAGTTTAATCAAATCAAATGAACTGTTAATGAAAATAAATGTTACAGCCCTAGCGTCAATGATAAAGGAATGTTTTACTGTGCAGTCAAAGCCACTGCAGTGAATATCCGCAGAGTAGAAGCGTCTGTGGGTGTAATGTCTTTATGTTTAGTCATTATCAGAAAGACACTGATGACTTACAGTTTTGTTTCGGTTCTTGTTTTGATTCTCTGCTCGGGAGCATCAAAGGAACTGAGTATGAAGTGTGGGATAATAAATTGTGCTCTTACAAGTTTCAGTCCTCCTTTTCATTCTCACAGTGTCTCTCTCTGTCTTACACACACACACACACACACACACACACACACACACACACACACACACACACACACACACACACACACACTCAGGGGTAACTGGGTTGTTCACTGCCTTTAAACTACATCTTGGATCCAGTTGAAATTCCTTTCTCCTCATCTCATTTCCTGTTGTAGCTTTCTCCAAAGCTAACTGCTCTCCAGTTTTCTATCTGACTGACTTCTCTCTCTCTCTCTCTCTCTCTCTCTCTACAGTCTTCCTCCTCTCTCACCCTTGAATGAGTACACTGCTTGTATTTTTCTCAGTAAAAATACCCCCCCCTTCTTTAAAGCCTGTGTTTCCCAGGCCTGCTAGTGGAGCACACAGCCATCGAAAGCAGTCACGCCTGTGTATCCTCGAATGTGTTCATGTCAGAGAAGATTAGAATAACGAGTAGAGCGGTGCCTCTGTGTAACTGTACGCACAAGTGTGGCCGACTGAAACTAGTCAACAGAGGAGGAAGAGGAACAAAGCTGCACATTCACTGCATCCATTACGTTGCCTCAATCACTTGCTTCCTCATTTCTTCCGTCTTTTGCCTCCTTTTCGTCACTTTCCTCTGCAGGAATGTGGTGGCAAGTCGGGCCTTTCTTGATGTCTCGATCCGCTCTTGTTTGCCCTCGCCCTCTTTGGTGGTGTTCCTGTCATCATTATTTCTCTGCAGTTCTGCTCAACGCCCCCGTGTTTTACGTGCACACCACACAGCACTGGAGTGTGTCGTGCGTCTTTTTCACTGTGTGTTTTGCTCAAATACTAGGGCAAGATATTCTCCAAGGGCAGCTGCAGTGGTGCTTGATGAAAAGAGAAAGCTGCTGCTGCTGTGGGGTTTTTTTCTGCTTATTTTGAATCTTGAGGAGAGAAAATGCACCCCTCTGGAGAAAGTGAAAGAGAGAGAGATGAAAAAAAGGAAGCAACCAGAAATAGAGGAAAATGAAATCAGGTTGAAGGTAATTTTGAAAAGGAAAACGAAAGCAAGACAACATAGATGAAAAGCAAAAAAAAAAAGGGTATTCAGACAAAAAGGACATGGAGCCGGATGAAAAGAAAGTAAGAGAGAATGACAGGCAGCCTGAGATGGAGGATTACAGACTGCGGTTTAAGTCTTTAATCTAACGTGTTGAGTGGCAGGTACTGGAGAGACGTATCCTTTCTTTTCTAACAGACTCACTCTCCATCAAACATAAACACATACAAAAAAATATACAAAACCACCCTCCACTCTCAATGTTGTAGGAAACCTCCGTCAAACTGACAAACTCTCTTGAGGCTGCTGCTTATCAACTCATCCAGAAAGACAAGACATCTGTCCAGCACTTCCTTCTCTCCTAAACAGGAAGCTGCAAGATGTCACTCTGTATCTGTAGCTATGGTAATGATGAGTTTTTGCATCTTTTAGCCTAATAACTACAGATTACACATTTTATATTACTGATGACCATTTTCTAAGCATCCCCAAGCATTAGCCAAGTTTCCATCCAAATTTACATTTTAACCAAATTGACAGAAAATCAGCAAAAGAAAATGCAGATTAATGCGTGTTTCCAAAGTTTGATCTTGTCTCATGTATCCAGTGTGTTCCTGCCCGAGTGTCTCTGCCCTTGAGTGTTTTCACCTGTTCCCTGTTACTCACCTGTGCCTGATTCCCCTCGTAGCCTTTCCCTACTTATGCCTGTCCTTTTCCTTTCTGCTCTGTTTGGTCATTGTCTTTTGTTAGGAGTTCAGTGTGCTTCATGTTCCTGCATTGGATTAATTGCTTGTGTTTCTACGTTTTTGTGATTCTTGGATGTACCTGCTTGTTTGCTGCCTGCCTGCCTGAACCTTCAAGTAAGGAATAATGAGCCTTTAAACGGCTTCCGCCTCTGTGTATGTCTGCATTTGGGTCCTTCTCCTGCTGCTCCTGAACATGTACCGTGACAAAAACATGATGGAAATATGCCGTTTATGTTTGTCTCATGTATTGTATGTATTTGAGCAAGGTTCTCTCAGATGTTTTCACCTGCCGCTACTTTTGGCCTCTTCAGTGGACGTTTAAGTCAGATGCTTCATGTAGGTCATGATTTATTTGCCAAGTCTGTTTCTATTGGACTTTGTCGCATTTTGCTTTTATCAATGCACCAACTTTTCCACCTCAGCCAAGTGTTTTTTTTCCCAAAATTTAGTTTCTAATGTTTTTATGCACAAATTGATAATGAGCCTTTTCAATAATGTTTCTATTCTAAACCTGACTTTGAATTTTTTTCTTTTGAACCTGAATTTTCAGTAGAGCCTGACGTATAGTTTTAAAGGTCTGATAACAATATATTAGCCAATGTATGTTTTAACATGAACACATAAGAATTTTATACTAAGGGTACCTTGAATTTATAAGTTATAAAATAATTGTGAGATAAGATAAATGTATTGAGTGACATTCTATAGTAAATGTTGAACTGCTTGATGGTGGACAAACTATGTAATGTGACACTATTTATTAATTACCTCAAACGTATCTGGTATTTCTATATTGCAATTTTTTTGGTCACTTATTCATCAATTTACAGGCCGATGCCAATATCGGAGTCAGGTTTATAGAGTAGGTTTTCACATACATGGAATTTGTCTTTGTGTTTTGGTGCATAACAATAACCATAGTAAGAGAAGATAAAAAGCAAATCTCTGATGAGGTCAAATGAGCCAGTAATATAAATAAATGTTGAGGTTTCATGTCTGCACTTGGATCAACCTACGCAGCAAAGGTTTCACCTACATTACTACACGTCAATTTAAAAAAGAGGAAATAATTGACCAACTAGATGTTAATGTGATGGATTATCTATCTCAAGCAAGTTTCATTTTCATGCCGTATTGGCATACGGTGAAACCTCTGGCTGCTGGAAAACTGCGCTCATCAATCTAAGACAGTTTGGAGAAAGGTCAGCGGTGATGTAGAAAAATACACAATTTTTACACAGTTTTCCACTCTCCAGTAGCTCTCTTTGGCACAGATGTGTTTTCACGTTGCAAGTTGAGTCATCAAACACAGACACGCGCACACACAGAGCTGAGAAAGCTGTGGTAATCCCATGATGTTTTGGTTGGTGAAATCCAATCAAGAGACCTCACAGATCATGAATGAGAGCGCAGGAAAACAGAGATTGGAGGGAATTCAGGAGCGCATGGTGACTGAGGAGGATTACAGGAGGGAGATAAAATAAATGTGGGAGAACAAATGAGAGAGAGGAGACAGGAGGGAGATCTAGTGGGAAGTGAAGGGATAAAGACAGATAAGAGACGTGCGTCATCGCTCTGCTCTCACGTAAACGCAGAGTTGCCCTCTGTAACAACAAACTGAAGCAGCGGAGTGTGTGTCATGTCTTACAGCTCAGGTGTCTTTTTAATTTGTGAATGAATGTTGTTGTTGTGTAACGATCCACTCAGCGTGTGAATCAGCCTCCAGGGAAGCTGTCATAACACTGTGTTGTATTACGAACCCCACAGAGGGAATTTAATCACCTCTGTTTGTCTTGGCATGGTTTTATTTTTATCCTCTGTGTAGAGTTATGGACCAAATGTAGAGATGTACCAGATAGGTTCTGTTTCATAACTGGCCATTTGTCACTCTGATTGCATAATGAAATTATGTGTTTTACAGAGACTTTCTGGTAACAACAGCACATTGTGTAGAAGAAGCAGAGCAAGCTAAACGATAAGTCTTAAGTCTTAAAGATAAGGCTTTTTTTATATGTTCCATTTTGTCAACACTCTCTAAGCTCTATTAAAAGACCAAAACAGCCAGTTAGGGCTGGGCGATAAAACGATTATCGCACTATATTATTGTATTATATATTTATTATTGCGCTACAATTTCCCTCAACATAAATATAACAAATGTTCGATAATGCACCTTAAACGCTGGTTGCCACCTGCCATCAAACAGAAGACGTAGACAAACAGCCAATCATGTCGCAGAAATAGAGGTATGCTTACAGACATGGTGGCTAACAGGCTTATAGTTGCAGCAGAATAAGCAAAATACCAGTAAGCGATTTGATATTTATCGTGATAATTATTGATATATAGACTGAAAAACATTTAATTTCATGTAATTTTTGGCCATATTGCCCAGCCCTACAGCCAGTATGCTTCTTTAGAATTGCTTATTGGATGGTGGAAAGTTGTGGCTCATTTATGTTTTTGATCGCTTTTGGACAACAGTGGAGCTCTATGGCACAGAAAAATACAGAATATCACCAGACGTATATCTTTAAATGTTGACATATCAGTGCAGGACTTTTGCTGGTTGGTCTCATAGCTGCAGAGCAAACTACCTGTGTGTAAATAAATCACTGGTTTTATCCCAACAGTGTGATTGCATGTTAGTGAGTGCTTACTCACCTCTTCCTAGTGATGGCACATATGTTTTCACCACCAACACCATCGCTTCCTTCTAAAGTATTAAACTGGTTCTGTGATAACATTTCTTGGGAAATCCTAAAGATAAACTTTATTTGTGTAGCACCTTTCATTCAAAGCCCAATGTGCTTAACAGAACAAGATGAGATGCAAAGAAAGTTAAAATAAGTAAAAACAGGTTAAAAAGAATAAATGGCAATAGGTGAAAAAAAACAGTTTGATCACAAAAATAATAAAACTTTAACAATGATACCAGGAAAGTTAATCCAAACTAAAAGCCAAATTAAAAAGATGGATCTTTTAATTTAGTTTTAAAAACTTCCAAGGGAGTTTGCTGTGCTAAGATCCAAGGGGAGGCTGTGCCACAGTTTAGGGCCATAAAAACAGAAAGCAGCCTCACCAGTTTTCTTGTGCGAAACTTTAGGAACTTCTAAAACAGAGGCAGTGGAAGATCTGAGTGTTCTTGTTGGGACATAAAATGATAGGCAGTCACTGATATATGAAGGTGCTAGATTATGTAAGGCTTTGTATACAAGTAAAAGACCTTTTAAAATCAATTCTAAAAGATACAGGTAGCCAGCGCAGTGATGCGAGCAGAGGGGTAATGTGATTATTTTTTTTTTGTATTGGTCAAAATCCTGGCTGCAGCGTTCTGAATTAACTGTAATTTTCTTAAAGACTTTTTAGGGAGATCAGTAAAAAGAGAGTTGCAGTAATCTAAGCAGCTTGTAATAAAAGTATGTATCAGCATTTCAGCTTCGTTCTGGGTTAAAAGTTGTCCAATTTTGGCAGTGTTCCTCCGGTGGAAAAACGCAAAGTTTTAAAAGAGTTAATTTTGTGGAGAACATATGAGAACATGTCTCCTTTTTGTTGCGATGGGTAATAACAACGGGGACTGGGAAAGTGTTACTCAAAACAGTCGGCTTGTGATAGGAACCGACAGTTAAGTCCGTGGATTGATTAGGCTTGAGAGAATAACTAAAGTCAGTTCCTACTTTCCAAGAACGCAAGTCATCTGTTGATTTGCAGGACTTCAGTGTGAGTTCCACATTACGGGTAAGAAGGAGTTTACCCTCTCTGTTTGGATGTAGTCCATCACGAGCGAAGAGGTCGGGACGGTTCCAGAAGACAGAAAAATTGTCAACAAAAGGAATTCCAATTTTGCAGCGATATCCTTTGTGCCAGATATGCAACTGGCGGATTCGACTAAACTTAACATCCCCAAACCGCGGAGAATGCAGAGGACCCGATATAACGCACTGCCGGCCTGATTCCAGGACAGTGTCAATAAGGGATTTAAAATCTTGTTTCAGATTTTCAGACTGTAGTGTAGTGTTTCCCATCCATAGAGCTAATTTGAGGTGACAGAAAAAAAGATTTACTATTTATTGGAGTTGAGAGTGCAAATTGATTGAAAAGTCTAATGGGAGGAAGAATGACTTCCTTAATCTGAAGGTAGCCATCTGTTTTGCTGTTTTACAGTCGGTTGAGTGTCAAATGTCATCTCTCCTCTCCCGGCTGCAGGGCCGGAAACACTGCAGTGTATAGCACTGTTTGTCTGCCATAAAGTAGCAACAGAAATTTTTCTTTGAACAGACATAAATAGAAAATGATGATCAGCTGCGTTTAAAGTTTATTTTTAAGCGTTAGCACCTGTAACCCATTCCTGAATTTTCTCAGATTTTTGCTCTTTTTCTTGTGAAACACTGGACACTTTACCTCTTCCAGCTTCTAAAAATCCTTAAAATGAAACAATTTAAGAAGGGTAATTTAATTATTTTTGTAATTTTTGCCAAGTCACAAGCCAAAAATGTTGGGAAACCACCGTAGAGGATCACCTTTAAAGTGTCCGTTTGTGAACAGCCAGTCATTGTGACGAAGGTACTCTTTCAAAGCCAGAAATAACAGTGCGAGATTGGCTATTGCTCAAATTGTCAGCTGAATGGCAGTGTCAGATTCCCATGCAGATAATGGAGCGTTATTGGAGCAAATAATGACAATGTTGGACTAACATACATGTGACTATAGACTGTGGAGTCCTGTGGGTCCCCAGGGCCAAGAGAAACAGGACAAGGAACAGAGAACTAACTAATGTGGATCCATGGCTTCACATAGGAGAATATATTGCTCCTGAGGGACTGGAGCACCGTGTGTGTGTGTGTGTGTGTCTCGGTGGGTGGTTGGACCACATTCTTGTGAAAGGGAGTGCTATCTGTCACATGTGTTTGATGAACAGATTGAGCTTCAGCTGGATTCAGGAAATGTCCCGCGCAGATTCTTTCATTCACAGATCTGACAACACACACACACACACAGTTTTCACATGCTGTTTTGAATGTTAAATTGTTATTTGTGTGTCTGTCTGAGAGCAAGGCTTAATATTTGTGCGTCCAGTGTAAAAGTAGTCACCCTGGCGAGGTAAGCTCATTATACGAGCTGTCAGATTATTCGAAGCTAAAACAGGTGTAAACTTACATAATGCTAGTTCCTTTTAAACTGTGCGTGCTTTCTGTGTTCTTAAATAAGTAATCACTTCTAGCAGTGTGCCCAAATGAACACATTGTTATTGCTTACAACAGTGTTCCTGAATAATAACCGCTCACTCTCTCCTTCCTGCCCTTTTTCTCCTCCTTTTTCTTTGTGCAGGAGAAGCAAAAAACATCCCTCCGTACCCAGGGCCAAACAAGATGAGGGACTGCTACTGCACTGTCAACCTGGACCAAGAAGAGGTCTTCAGGACCAAGATCATCGAGAAGTCTCTTTGGTACGTTGAAGGGCCCCTCCACCCTTTTTTCCACATCTGCCTCTTTTTTTGTTTCTCATCCTGCCTCTTTAAGCTGGTGTTAAAGTTCAGTCTCAAATAGTAAGCAAAGATGCCGATCATATCATCTCAACGTTCCCAGTTCAAGCCTTGCAATGTCACCCACCATCTTTGTTTCTCCTTTCACTTCCCCTCAGGTCTTCACTGTCTCCTATCTAATAAAGGCTGAAATGCCCCCCCCCATGAATGAAGCATTTCAATACCAGAACATCTTTATGATTATTGTGACATTGATTTGAACTGTATCACTGAGCCGTACTCCAGGTAATGATTTGCTCAAAGCCAGCTAACACCTCGGATTACTGTAATGGCCAATGTTACGTCAGGTTAATGAACAGATGTCTCATGAACATTAATGCCATCTGCGCTGCATGTCTCATTGGTTGACGGATAAACCTGTTTGCTTTTTTATTTATTTATTTACTCACAAGTCACACACTGAGTAGTTCAATTGGGCTCATTCAGTGTATGTACAAATACATCTTGTCAATGCCAGAGTTTCTCTTTAGTAGCTTGGGCTCTCTCGTGAACATATTTTTGATGCACATTTCCTGAAATCTTTTGGCCACAGAAGAGCTCTGTATCAAGGCGCGTTATTACAAACACAGCAGACTTCTGTATAAATCGTGTAAATATCACATATATCAAGCCAAACTTAGGAGAAAAATATTAGGATTAGATGAAGGACATACTGTAAATGTATCACAAATGGGTTTTTATGAATTTAAGATTGCCTTTTTTCACTCAGATGCTTTGCAGTTGCTGCATATTGTGTCATGATGTTACTTAAAGATTATGGATGGCCGAATAAATTGTGATTCCCTTCCACTTCGATTACACACAGCTTTGAGATTTCACATTTTTCGTTTGGCTGGGCTGATCCTGAAACAAGTGAGCCTTCCTTCCTCCTTCCACGCAAAGGGGCAACTGACGAAATTGAATTACATTTATTTAAGGATCCTGTATTTGTAGGATTGTTTATAAATGCAGCCGTGCCTCTGCCTGCCTGCATATCCACCCACCCCATCCCTCTGTCGGTCTTTATGTCTAATAAGGAACAGAGGAAGTCAGTCCCCGAGGGCCCAGCTCACGAGATTCTCATTGCCACGATTTCTATGGTCGTCATTTAGCTTAAGCCAGTGTTTTGCAGTTGATGTACCTTCCAGCCAGTGGTCACAAACAGGCCGATTGTTGTAGGCAAAACAAGCTGCAGAGTCCACATGATTCATGGCAAGATGTAAATACATATGGTCTTTAATTTATGTCTTAATGTGATTAATCGACAAAATCAACCATCTTTGGGCAAGAATGATGAAAGAAATTGACTGTGATGTTTGCATGGAGGTGAAAGTACACTTCAGATAACACTGAAAAATATTACAGGCAGGAACAGTTTACAGATTAACCAATCAATCAGTCAGTTAATGGATATTTTAAAGAATGAGTGAGAGCAAAAGAACACAGCTGATTGTTATTCACATGTGATTATCACACCTTAACTAGCAGGGCATCTCCTTACTGTACGAAGATGTACAGTATTTATAGACAGACAATAACTGCGCTTAATGAAACAATGTGCCAAATAAAACGGTTGACCATGCAGATCATATTGTATAAAATAAAACACGTTTAACCTGTTTGTTACACAAAATAGATTCTGTGCCTATCCAGTCATTAAAACATGGCACAAAGCAGCAGGTGGTCTAATAAATGTGGTAGAATAGTTATTAATTTTCTCTTTTTCATGCTTTTCTAGGATTCTTTCAGAATGATGTCACATTAATTTACTTAATAATAAAATAACTTTGGGGAAAAAAGACAAGTATTGATTAAAATATGGTTTTCAACAAATTACTTAATAGCCTACGGTATGCTGGTTCCATGAATGCCTGCTTTTAAATACAGTGATGCCCAGTGCTCATTAAGTATGACCTCTAAAGCAAATTTGAACGGAAGCACATTGCATTGGCCAAAGAAAAGATTTGAGACCTTATTTTGTAATTATGAGATGCGGAGTCATAATTATGAGATAAGGTCACTTTAGATTAGTGATTTTTGGTAATTAAACTGGCTTGACATTTCATATCTGTATACTGCTGTAATCTCTTTGCACTGTAGTTTGTGTGGAACTTGTTACAGATGTGGCTTCAGTGCGTTTTGTTTTTCATTTTAGACACTCAGTCACAGATGTTTTTCCCCCTCACAGCATGCCATCTTTCGATAACTAAATACAAACTACATTTGTGTTTGTGGTTAAACACGCTCTATCAGACCAGAGGAGTCTCTAATCACAGTTTCTCCTCTCACCTCCAGTCCGTTCTATGGGGAGGACTTCTACTGTGAGATCCCACGTAGCTTCAGACACCTCTCCTTTTACATCTTCGACAGGGACGTCTTCAGGAGGGACTCCAGTATCGGTAAGTAAACAGCTGCTCCATCTGTTATACCTATAACCCAGCTTGGAGAATGAATCGACACTTGATTCATGGTGAGTGTTTGGGAGGAGAAATAAGCGGTTTTACAGCAGCTAAAGCAACACATCAGGTGGCTTTTTACTTTAATGAAACGGATGTAGCACTCTGTTGTGTTATGAAACAACTTTAATTTCATTTTTTTGTGTAATTTATGTAACGTATAATGTCTGGGTGTACTGGGTGACTGCCTTTTCAAATATATACTGTAACCACAGAGTTCTTTTTAAAGCAACCAAACGATCGAAAACTCAATTTTAAAGTAATATTCAAAGATGTGGATACTACAGGTTTAATTTAAGCTTAAACCTTATCATTTAAAACAATAAAAACAAATGTCAGTAAATAAATCGGTGCTAAAACGAGTTTCCAATAAGTTGATTGGCAGAAACAAGGAAACAATTTGATGAATGGAGTCTTTTATCAAGAAAAGAAGTGTTTAGGTTTTGTACGCTTGTCACCTTGAACTTTGGAAATTGTGACAGGCACTTTTCACTATTTTTTTTTACATTTTATAAACTAAATAATGAACGATTATTAATTAAACATCAACAGATTAATTGATACTGAAAATATCTGAGAAATAATTTGAGTTTATCTAACGGGTTTACAGTAAAAATTGATTTATATGCACAAGATTTTCCTCACGCCACAGAAGATCAAGTAGTTCAATTAAAGTGAAAACATGAAAATCATTGGTGTTACATGAATAGTGATGTTTGGATCAAACATCTGGAATTATTTACTAATTTTGCAGTTTGCCAGATGCTAGAGAACATGAATAGTTTTGGGAAATGCGTTTATTTGCTTTCTTTGCCGAGAGGTAGATGAGAAGATCGATACTCATGTCTGCATAAATAAAAGTTAACACCAGCAACCAGTTAGCTTAGTGTAGCAGAGTGACTGGATAGCTTGGCTCTAGCTTTTGTTACCTTCAGAGAGAACCAGGCTAGCTGTTTCCAGTTTTAATGCTAAGCTAAGCTAGTTGCTGGCCGCAAGCTCATATTAAACAGACACGAGTGGTATCGATCTTCTCATGCAACTCTCAGCAAAAAATGTCATTTTTCAAATTATTTCTTTAAGCGAGTAACTTTCCCTGAATTCTAACATTCTAGTCTAAACTTAGCAACACTGAATGAAGTCTGGTCAAATCTGATCTTACTTACACAGAAACACATCTGTTTGTGTGTGGGCAGATGTTTTTATCAGTGTTATTGGGTGTGTCAGTGTGTGTATTTGTGGGTTTGTATTTGTGTGTGTGTGTGTGTGTGTGTGTGTGTGTGTGTGTGCGTGCGTGCGGGTGTTGTAAACAGAAAACTTAACTTGTTAGTTTCAAGGCAGAAATGACAGGGTCATTTCCAGGTCACTGACAGTGCACTTTGAGTATTTTGGCACCTGGTGCCTACGTGCATAAAACAAGAGTGATTGGCGTGTGGATTTACAGTATGTGAGTGTGTATTTGTTGCAGGTCACATCTGAACACGTAGGCTTCTTAGGAAGCGTAAAGCGTGTTGTGTTTTGAGCTCATTTGTCTTTCTGCGTTAATGTGTGCGCAGGCAAGGTTGCAGTGAAGAAAGAGGACCTGCAGAAATATCACGGCAAAGACACCTGGTTTCAGCTCCAACCTGTTAGCGCTGACTCAGAGGTGCAGGTCAGTACACACATTTTCACAAAAGTCACAAAGCACACTCTTGATCTTTTCTTCTTCTTTTCTTGTGGAATCTCCAGTTTTGTTTCTCAGCTTCTCCACAGAAACCACATGACCAAAACGTGTCTGGTTGATGCCAAAAGCTGGCATCGACTGCTTGCTCAGATTAGTCATCTTAATTTATTATTTGATCTTTGAAGCTTTTTGTACAGCTGCTTGTGTTTAGGCAACATTTAAAGCAAGACTACCGTAAATTCTCCAGAGTTACCTCAGTGGCGGAGTTGCAGAGAGAGCCAAGGATTTTGGAGGAAAATATGTTTACATTCCTTAAATAAAAGTATAAAAAAAGAAATGTATTGTTTTGGTATTGATACTCAAATTCATGTATTGTAAATGCACTAAACGAGCCTTAGACACTTACCCTGCATGCAGTACGTGCATAGATGTGTGACAGTGCGTCTGCATGTTCATGTCTGAAGCAGGGCAGAACCCCGACAAACATGTGTGCACCTGAAACACCTGAGCCTGCGGGGTCAAAGTCACCTGTCTCTCCATGTGTACTGTAGAGCCCGTTTGTTCCCCTCCTCCCATTCGCTGGTCAAAGAGTAAACACGCAGCTTTAATCAAATCACATTCTCACTTGTCATGAATGAATGACAGCTGGCTGTGATAGATGGTAAAATATGTGTTTGGGTCACAGGTTGTGGTTTTGATTTTCAGTTGAGAATAATAACAGGATATCACTGAATGTTACAGAAATATGTTCATGTTTCCTGTATGATGGAGGTAAAAGCAGATCAAAGCAAATCATATTGAGAGATTGAAATGTTCAGTTTTAATCTCAAATGTTCATTGTTTGCATATCAGTGTGTCAGTTTTGTGTCAGCCTGAGGTCAAAGGTGCAGTTTTTCACATTGTTACACATGTTACTGAAATACTGGGAAACAAACAAGATGACCCAAGATGGTAGCTTTGTTACCACTGACATCTGTTTATGTGAATCAAATGTATATTCCAGCATTAGTCCAAACATTAGGAACAACTCAAATGCTGGAGTGTGTTGATCGCTGAGTTTCCAGTCTGCTGCTGTTTGTGACGACAAGTGGAGGAAAGTCTGCACAATTCATGGATGCATTTAAAAGTGAATTTAGTATCTTTTTCTGATTGACAGCTGTTTTATCTGCCATGCAGTTGGCACCTCTCATAATATTTATTCCCTAAGTTTGGGGGAAAGACAGAGGAAAGTTAAACTTTATTTGTGTTACATTTTTGCTGCCATTGCAAATCATTCATCTGTCTGTCTAGTAATCAGGTTTGGAGCTGTTGCATTTTTCCTCACTTGCCCTACATGCTTATTTAATACATGTGCAACATTTTCTACTATTCAGTATTCAGGAGTCTAACACACCCCACACGCATGATTCCACACATGCATGCACTCACAGACAGGAACGCACACACCCAGCACATAGTACCACACATACACACACAATCAAACACTGACAGTCAGATACACAGTGAACAGTAACATCTGCAGACAGATGGGTGTGTGTAGCCCTGGAGCAGGGATCTGAAACAGAGACACATTCATCCGAGGAGCCGGGGAGAGGAAGGATGTGTGAGAGAGTGAGAGAGAAAAAAGAAAACGAGGGAGATGGATCAAATGAAGTAGGACGATAGAGTGTCTGTCTTCTCTATTCAATAGAGGACACATTGTTTGGCCTGTGCGCACATGCGTGTGTTTGTTCCCTCTGCTTGAATCAGCCATAAAAAGAGCAACGCCTGTGAGTTTGCATGCTGATGCAGTTAATTAATGGAGCTTTTCTAGACAGCTGCAGCACTACACTGTCATTATGTCATTAATCCAATCACTTAAGAGGGAAAATAACTTCAGCATGACGTTCAGGCAGCTACAGTATTTTTATAGTGTCTCTGTTGGTGGAGGAATGCCACTTTTTTCACGTTTGTGTATTTTTGTTTTGCACAGGAATTTATCAAAGAAGTAGTATTTGTTTTAATCAGTGTATTTTTTGGCTCATACTTGCCGCCTATGGATCAAGCCATTATGTTTCAATCATTTCCATCCTTATACAGTATAGACAGTGCATACGATGTAGGATATGATATGTATATCACCATAAGTTTGGGATTTTGATTTTTGGCAGTACTGGGAGAGTTCATAAACTGGCAATTAGCTGGACTCTACACTATCCAATGAAAACCATGTATTTCCACGTTTGGTAAATAATGTTTTCAGACATGAAGGATTACATGCTTTTATGAGTTGAGGCCTGTTGGATTATTCATTGAGAGATTGAGGATTGTCACCAAGCCTAAAACAGGTTTGAAAAACTGACATTTTTACATTGGATTAGGTTGCACATTGTTGTCAGATTCAGCAGAAATTTGTCTCGCGTCACAACTCAATTTCACGTACACACAATCAAATTGGAAATGGAGGTTTTTCACTGGACAGTGACCATCCTACCTGTCTTTTGGGCACCTGGGTGTGTGGTGGAAACTGGTGTTATCCGGACGCTGAGGATAACAGTAGTACATTTTACGCGTGTGCATAAAAAATGTCTGTTTGTGTTCTGCAGGGAAAAGTGCACCTGGAGCTGCGTCTGAGTGAAGTCATCACGGACAGTGGAGTCATCAACCATAAACTAGCCACACGGTGAGACTGCACACACACACACACACACACACACACACAAACCTTTGCTTTCGACACCTCATGTTTTTATTTGACTTGTGCAGTTTTATAAAAATTATCAGAGTTAACAGTTTCTGAAATTTCCTGTAGGAGACTGATTCTCCGCTGTTTACAGAAAAATACACATTTTCTGTAAATGACGATTTCACAGCTTTATGATGCATGAAAAATTCAAGTCAAGACTTGTCACTGTCACATCTTGTCAGCTGCTGTCTTTTTTTTTTTTTATTTTTTTTTTTTGGCCACACTATGCTACATATGGTTACCTGGATGTGGACTGTCATTACTGTAAAATTTCCATCAAGCTGTGTACACTCATGTGGTGTGTGTCCACCTGTTTTTGATACATTTAGCTGCGGTTGTACACAATGCTTTGGAGTAAACTTTGGGCTTTGTCCGAAACCCCTCCCTTGTTCGCTCATTAACCACTCCCTATATAATGAACACTCATTAGTGAGCAGTAACTTGACACTTACCTTTCATAATCAACTGTTGAGTCACGCAACTGTAATCTACAAAATCTATCATGTATAAAATGCAGTGCATTGTGGGAGTGTTAGCAGGAAGTAGTGTACAGTTGAGAGCACAATATAATGCATTTACCAATGCAACACGCTTCATCCTAGTTCCAAGGTGCATGGCTTGTTGCCTGGCAACAGTTGACTGGCAGTGAGATGGTGGGAGGTTAGAGATTTTTGTTTAGGATAAATCTCTTTTTGAATGTGTGAATCAATATGCTGTGGATGTGGACGTCATGAGCTACATTGTTTCTGGAAGTGTGTGTGTGTGAAATGTGATTGTACACGCATGTGATATGTGAAGTAACGTGTTTGCAGGGGATCAGTGATATGCTTATGGATGTGTGGGTGCTTGTTTGCTCTCCAGCTCTTCTTCTGTAACACGCAGCAGTAAAGTCTGATGATGAGCCAGCATGGCTCCGTTCCCAGAGCGCATTGTGGGTAAAGAGCTTAGAGCAGGAGGTCATCTAGTCAGATTTCTCTAGAAAGACACGTGGATGAGGGAGACGGGGGGAGAGAGCTGCGTCCGTTCAGCTCTACAGATCAAACTAACCAGTTGAAAGAAATCATGATCTTTACACTTAGTGTGAGAAATCTTCTTTAGGCAAGGAAATTGTACCTATTATAGCATGTTTCTTTGCAGGTAAACTGACAACAAAAAAAGGGAGAAATAAAAATCCAAGAACCAAAGTGTAAACACCTATTTCCATTTGATGACACTTTATACTGATGCTACTTTTTACTCCCCTACAATTTATCTGACAGTTACTTACTTTGAAAAAACATATGATCATCTTATAAAATATGATGCATTGTTATAGATTAAACCACCCAACAGTATATAAAGTCACCACTACTTCCAACAACTAAAATGGTAAAATACTGCTTTCACATTGTCAATCAGCAATGATAACCAAATAATATAATGTATAATAATATCATAACATTCAGTGGCCAGTTACTGCATAACAAGTACTTTTACTTTAAATACTTAAAGAACTTTTTTCTACCAATACTTCTGTACTTTTACTTAAGTAATCATTTCAACTTAAGAGTACTCCACTGATTTAGCATTTCAATCCTGCATTGTTGGACTCACAATGGACAGTTTGAAATCTGATTTGATGCAGCAGAACCAGATATGTCATCTCTTATTCCACACATTCTTCTTCTTTGTCAAAACCTGGCGCCTACATTACCCACAATGCAACTCGACTGCTGACAGTTTGGTCAGCGATTCGGGTGTGTTATCCTTGTTGCGGGTTAATGTAGCCTCAAGCAGAGATGAGGAGCGGGCCACAGAGGTCTCACTTCTCGCTAACTCCACACCAACAGATTTTTTTCATTTTCTAACTTGTAGTCTTCAGACCCACCCGATGCTGACTCAAGTGACATCACTTGAGGCAATTTATCAGATTTCACGCGGCTCCTTCTAGAGCCACAAAATGCTTTATACAACTTTATTCACATTCTCATTTGTACTCCCCAAGACCTGTAAACAGACTTTGCCGTTTAAGTAATAGTTTGAATGTAAGTCTTTAACTTGAAATTTAGTATTTTTACAGTGTGGTATTGTCACTTTTACTGGAGTAAAATATCTAAATACTTTGTCCACCACTGCAAAATGCTGACAGACAGATGTAGTTGATTGTGCAATACCATGAATGACATCTGAGGACAGGAAGCATCTTATAACCGAACACATTGTTTACTTTTGGATGATACTCATGTCTGGTTTAATTTAATAATAGTGCACCCGTCAACGACACTGCCTCATAATCACATCTGTTTTTTTGTGCGTGGGGTTTTGGCACCATGATGTAATTCTTTTCTCTTTTATTTGAGTGAAATTGTTTTCGACAGGATACGTGGGCGCAGAAAAGGGGCACATTAACCTAATTTGAGTAATGTCGACTAAAACAAATAAGTCTGCTTCGCCACCACTGTCTGGCATGTCAGAGCTCACAGCGGTGATGAGAGAGAGAGAGAGAGAGAGGGCTGGATAGTAGGCCAAGCAGGGGTTATATAAACAAGCTTATTGGACAGGAAGCGCTCTAGCATTAGTGATGCTTAACCCAGCCCACTCCTTATTCCTTATTAGAAACCTCCGAGTGTGTGTGTCAGCAGGATGGTGCAAGCTGTTGCATGTGTGTCACTTCGGTTGTGGGCAGTGCTGCGACTTGCTGTGTAATTCATCATGCGCTGTGATTAGTGGTGCATCACCATGACACACAGGAAGTGATACGTCCTGCTGTCCTGTTTGGGTGCTAATCCCCTTACAGCATGATGTCATCGGACAGCAGGGAGAGAGAGAGAGCTCTAATTCTCTACTTTTATCTCCTTCACCTCTAAAAGTTGAAGGTTTTCTTTCCAAGATTTATATTTACTTTTGACATTTCAAAGAAAGACCCCTGAAGCTGATAAAAAAAAAGCTTAAAGTTTTAGCACCTCTTTACCATCATGCTGTGGAGAGAATATTGTCTTTAGTGCCTTATTAGACAGCATTATACTAGGACTTCATGTTTCTGTATGTATACTTTGTACTACATACACAATCTGAAGACATATATGCCAAATTAAAAGCATAAGTACAATATAGTAAGGGGTACGACTTAGCATATACAAAACATTCAGTGTAAATAACAGAGTAGGAAATCTGTATTAAAGGTGCCTAAACTGGTGAAACAAAATAACCATATCTGTCTGCTTGGCGTAACGCCGCTGCTAGGTGCATATAGGGAAAACACTGGACACACCTAACATTGACACCAAGGGCCATTTTCACATGCTGAGAAACTCTGAGAGCTCTTAACTTGGTCCAAAATGTATTCGCGAGGAGTCCCGGCGTAGGAGTGAGCTACAGTATGAATGGACCAGATGTTTCTGGGGCAGTTGGCTGGATTGCTTGATATGATGCGCTCTTTAGATGTTGTCTTTGTTCAATAAAAATAATAAAAATCAACATCCCTCCCTTTCAGTCACCCAAACACTTGTATAGATCATTACAGTTAAGTGTATGTTCGTGTGGTGATTACTTGCGTCAAAAATTAATTTCCGCAGATGATGCGGATATTTGTAGATGCCAATTGTTTTTGAACTCGTTAGCGATTTGTTTGGTTAAGCTAAAATTGACTTTTTTCAGATTTTTCTCAAATCCTATTTTAAAAAAAAAATTTTTTTCACATTTTTATATTATAATATTTTTACAGTACATTAATAACATTAATCATGGATGCATTACGTATAGGTGTGTGTAAAGTTTCAGGGCCTTGGTATTATGCATGCTTTGCTTACTGGGACACTTAATGGAACATTGTTAATGTTATTAGTTGCACATGTGCTTTTCTTGCTGACATGTCAAAATGTCAGCTGTGAAACAGAACTACTAGAAAGCAGCAATAAGTTTCTTGTATCCACGCAAAAGCTTCAGGTGTCACCTGTGACTACTGTAAAAATATATTTAAAAAGTAGGATTTGAGATTATTTCAAATATTTTGTCAAACTCTTTCAAGTTTGCTAAATATTTATTAAAGAGGGATGTTCATTTTTGACAGTTATGAGTACACTTTAAAACCCTATGAACTAAATTTTGTGTGGTAAAGGAGTATGTCTTTGTGTGTGAATCCTTACAAAGGTGCCAAGATTTATCTCAACATCATCAAACCTCAACCACACCTCTTCACTGGGGTGGAAGGTTTTTTTTATTTTTTATTTCCTTGCTCCGTGTTGCTGAGAACTTCAGTAATCGCTTCAGACCTCAGGCTTCAAACTAGAAATTTTGAAGTGAAGTTAAAGCTGCATTAAGACTTTTTTGCACCACTAGGGGGCAGAAATCCTCCAAAACAAACTCATAGATTATCCTCCATCAGGATTATCATCCTGATGGAGGCGTGTTTCTGCTCACCTGACAATGTAGGTCCAATACTGATGTTTTAGCTCTTTGGTCTTCACAAACTCCAGAGAAAAATATCTGTCTTAAGCTGCTAGATGCTCAAATTTCTTATTTCCTGTCTCATGCTTGGCAGGTAGCATAGACTCAACTTATAGTATACTGGAAATAGATTCCTATTGTTTTATACTGTAAAGGAGGGGTGATGAGAGCAGGGACTCGTACTGTCTGTGTGGGCCGATGACGCTAAAAGCTTTTACAGAAGTGTGGGATTGAGTGTCAATTCTCGGTGGTCTTGGCAGTGCTGGTGACCCTTTCACATTAGTCATTTGATTAAGTGATAATATAGAGCTTAAAGAGTCCTGTGAGAGTATATTGAGGTTGTTTTGTCTTTGCTCTTGGTATTTAGCAGATATTTTGTGCTGCTGTTTTTTCCCTTCACTTGGCATAGTAAAGGTATGTTAGCATTGTAAAAACATCTTAGCATAATAAAGATAATGTTAAAGCCCCTTGTGAAAAGCTTTTGTCTATATTAGGTTTTTAAATTGTTTTTTTCCCCATTCAACTTTTTGTACTATGATCCCTGACATTTGGGCGATAAGGCGAGGCAGTCAGAGTAGAGCATTGGATGAGATCACACAGTGCTAATGGTGCATTAAAATTAGCATCACGTTAATGTGTTACAAGCGTGTGCGTGAGCAAGTCTATGCTAGTCCAGTAGTGTGCTTATTCATTAATGGTTTGTGTGTGTTTCTACAGAGTGTTGGAGTGCCAAGGTCTTCCAATCGTCAACGGGCAATGTGATCCCTACGCTGCTGTCTCCTTACTAGGACCTTCAAGGTCGGATCTCTCACACGATTGGACATGATTTCACCAGTCACCATACACAACTTCACATGTTTAACTTTGGATAAACGTGTGTTTTTTAATCTCCTTCTGCCTGGCTGCCTCTCACAGGTCAGAAGCAAAGAAGACCAAGGTGAAGAGGAAAACCAACAATCCACAGTTTGAGGAGATTTTCTATTTTGAGGTAAATACTTCTGTGTGTGATTAGTTTAACATTAACTTGTGTTTTCATGTTGGGTGTCAGTCAAAGCCAGAGAGATGGGGAGGGTTCATAAATACAATACAGGCCAAAAGTATGTGGACACCTGAACAATACAACCATATGTAATTGTTGATTTATTCCAAAACAATGGGCATTTACATGCTGCTATAACAGCCTATACACTTCTGATTAACATCAACAAGCTAGCTAAACTAGTTGACAAAACTGTAATTGTTTGCTCTATATTTTGTCTTTTTAAAAAGACGTCAAAGTTAATATTTATTTCATTTTTATATATATTTTTTGTACACACACTCACAAACTCCCTTTTATACCATTAGTACTGTAACTGTTGAGATTCATGTGATAAAAGTTCAGAAAGATTAGCCTGGAAACACATACATATTTGCAGTATTCTTTTTTTTCTCTGAAAATTTAAAAAAAAACAGTTTACATTTATTTATATTCATCAGTTTTTATTTATAGATTCATACACACACACTAAAACTCCCTGTAACGCTGCCCCCGTTAACCCTCGCTCACCAGCAGCACTGCTCTGACATTTTTGTGTCGCTCCTCCCCGGCCTCGCCGCTGCAGCACTAGAAGACAGCAAGACAAGAGTATGATTGATTCGGACAAACCACCAAACAATCTGGCCCATTGACTTCTGTCCGACAAGACCGTCTCATTTATTCCCCACCACCACACGAGCAGGACTCTGCTGCATACCCTGAGGTTCTTTCTGCCTGCAGCCCCCCTTTGAGTCACGCACAGAAGTCCACGTCCACACGCAAACACAGGCCTGTCTATCATGTTTCTGTCACATGGTTGTCCTTTTTTTATTGTTTCGAATTTTATTTTCTTATTGCTCCAAACTTTCATGGACCCTGCCACATTGTGATCTCTGATGGCTCCCATTTGGATCCAATTCTGTCAGATAGTGAGTTTTTAATTATGTGCTACACAAGAAAATTAGGTTTTCCACACCATAAAAAGGTATCATATGCTTTGAAATGTAATAGTGAAGCATCTGATGTCTCAATTAGGGCTGCATTTGCTGATTATTTTCTCGATAAATTGCTTGTTTTATTCGGCCAACAGTCAAACAAAACAATCAAAGATATTAAAATTACAATCTTAGATTGAAGAAAAACATTAAATCCTCTAATTTCAGAAGCTGAAACCATGACTGAAACAATTAATCAATTATCAAAATAGTTGACAAATTTTCTGTAGATTGATTGATCAGCCAACTGTTTCAGCTCTAGTCTCAAAGGTTCTGTCTCTGCTTCCACCTGCCTGTTCCTCGGGCTGTAGATGACCCTGCAGCATACTGACGTCTACATGGTTACGCTCAGTGTTTACTCTCCATTTCTAGGTGACGCGGCCATTAAGCTACACAAAGCGGCACTTTGATGTTGAAGAAGAGGATGTTGACAAGCTGGCACTGAGGTGAGCCAGTAGCTGTCTTAAGGGGCTTAGAAGACAGCGTGTCAGCATCAGTGCTGAACTTTCAACGTTTAAAGCTTCCTCCCATGTTTGAACCGTAGCCTGTGGTTTGTGTTCAGGGTGGATCTGTGGAACGCCAGCAACCTAAAGTTCGGGGACGAGTTCCTGGGAGGTGTGCGCGTTCCTCTCCGGGTCTTGAGTCAGGCCGGGGTCCACGACGCATGGTGAGTGGAACATCACATCATTTCAGGTCTGTTTTATGGTTTTTCCACTGAACAAGTACTGTGCTATACCTCTGCTGGGTGGGTTTGATTCCATTATCATTGTCCGATGACATTCTGAGTATGTGTTGCCGTAGAAACAGCAGAGCCAAAGCAACAAGTATCAACATTGACAACAGACCTTCTTTAAGGTTTTTATTTAACCAGGGTTGAATTCGATGAGCATGAATGCTCTTTTCCAACACTGCTGTACCCAACAGAGCTTGTTTATGTGTTTTGCCTCCAATTCAGAGTGTTATTTAACGAGAATACATTCAGTATCAAAATATCTGGCGCTTTAGCTGCTAAATGCTCCAGTATGTTCACCAGCTAGTCGCTTACTGTGTCTGTCTGCCGTTTGGTGCTGGGCAGGTAGTGTGCAGTCAGTTTCTAGAGCTTTTTCACTGGAAGCAGCTGCTGGAAATGAGGTTGAGAGCAGTGAGAGTGAACAATGAAGTTCTGGGCCGTAAAACCAAAACAATAAGCTAAAAGATGCTGAAAAGTTCTGTAGAGCAGAGTCGTGTGATATTTCTCTATGGGTTCATCACTACTAGCAACACCTTTCACATCATAGTCATTTTTATCATTGATAATATAAAGATATATTGATCAGTGCACCTTTTAAACAAATTTTTTAGCACTATTATGAGCTGATCGGTCTGATTTTGAAAATGTTGAGTTCTGATCTTATACACTTTTTTTTCTTCTTCAGGTACTTTCTCCAGCCCAGGGAGAACGGAGGCAAGTCAGTGAAGGTAGAAGAGCTCGGCTCTCTGCGTCTGAACATTGTTTACACTGAGGACCACGTCTTCCCCTCCGAACACTACACCCCCCTCAGAGATCTGCTGCTGCACTCTGCTAACGTAGGGGTATGTGTCCATGAATGTGTCTCTGCTCTGCTCAGCGCCTTGTACTGTTAGCTGCTTTACACTTCACTGTTTGAATGCTACATGTTTGCTCCTCTCTGTCCAGCCTGTGTCGGCGTCCACAGCTCACATTCTGGGGGAGGTGTGTCGAGAGAAACAAGAAGCCGCCATTCCCCTTGTGCGTCTGTTTCTTCACTACGGCAAGATTGTGCCTTTCATCAGCGCCATCGCTCACGCTGAAGTCAACCGCACACAGTGAGTGTCTCGTCACATCTTTTCCCTTTGAATGACACCAGGAACCACAGCTCGACAACTAATACTTGACAGCTAATTCAATTCAGTTGTGCGCTTGTACCAAGGAGTCCAGTTGTTGCATAAATTCATCTCCCATTTTGTGGACATCCTATAAAGTGTATTTATCACAAATGTTGAGATTTTCCATATTTAGAAAATAACTTTGTGTCTTTAGCAGATATATCCTGTAGCTTTATTAGCTTTGTTAGCAATAATATGAGTACATTTCTTTAACATAAACCAGCTGAATGTTAGCTTTTGGAATGAATTTCAATACTAAATCAGGTGCAGATGTAGTCTTTTTGGGATTATTAATAAACACGACTGTAGAAATGAGGTCATTAGGTTATATGTGGGCATCAACCAGCTTAGCATTTTGATTTGACAGGCAGACACAGTATTTGGGATATTAAATGACTCTTACAGATCTTAAAGTTTTGATTTGTACTCAAAAAAACACACCCTGCCTCTCTGTGTAGGGATCCTAATACCATTTTCCGAGGAAACTCGCTGACTTCCAAGTGCATTGATGAGACCATGAAGCTGGCAGGAATGCACTATCTGCAAGTCACACTCAAACCCATCATAGATGAGGTATGGCACTGCGATACTTCCATGTTTGTTTTCCTTTATTCAGAGTATTGGTCTGTCTGTTTTACCAGATGTCAGACTTTTTATTTCTTGATTTAATTCATGTCGCATGGCTTTCTCTGTTATGAATGGATATATTAATACTAAATCGTCACAGATCTGTACAGAACACAAACCGTGTGAAATCGACCCTGTCAAGCTCAAAGAGTCGGAGAGCCTGGACACGAACAGGGTAAGAAAATGAGTGTGTGTGTGTGTGTGTGTGTGTGGGGTCGGGTCACTGTGTTATCTGACATATCTGCCCTGCCTCCCCCTCCTCAGGAAAACCTTCTTCATTATGTGGACCGTATCTTCAACGTCATCACCACCTCTGGAGTTCGCTGTCCCACCGTCATGTGTGATATCTTCTTCTCTTTGAGAGAGTCTGCTGCCACCCGTTTCCAAGGTAACTCACCTCCAGAATGACCTATATGAGATGGAAGAAAGAAAGCAAGCTGCTAATAGGGAACAGGAAATGGACAATAAAGAACAGGTTGTGCAAGATGTCCAAGGACACTTTCTTCTTTTTGTGCTCTGCTGTTTGTGTCAAACCTGAAAACACTTAAGCCTCCCACACACACTCATTATGGTTATGTGTGGAGTATAGAGTATGTTCACCCATTGTCATATACTGTGTTGCCCCCTGTTGGCGGTCACAGGGCACTGCAGTCACAGGAGGAACAAGCTGTTACACATGATTAAAAAATGTATACTTAGTTTTTATTTCTGTGTTGTGCCAAACTTCTGGTGAATTATAAGTAATTCTATAGGTTTTCAGATAACATATTTATGTGGGGAAATTCCAACTGTTCACCAAAAATAACTTCTACAAGCCTACAGTTTACATTGATAAGGTGCTGGCTAGTTTAAATGTTTCATATATAAACAGCCAACTCAGTCTTTTGTACATCATCCATATTTACAATATCAGTATCTATTTTTATCTTACTATACAAAGTATTGCACAGTTCCCAGTTAAAAGGACAATATAAAACAGAATGGAACACATTTCTTTTTAATATTATTTAGACAGCATATTGAACAAATCTGCTTTTCTTCTTCCAGACTGACTGTACATCTAATGTCTTTTTATTAATTTAATTAAGTATAGTGTGTGTGATGAATCCCTGTTTTTGTTTTCCTGCTCTCTAGTTGACCAAGATGTCCGATACACAGCAGTGAGCAGTTTTATTTTCCTGCGTTTCTTCGCTCCAGCCATCCTCTCGCCCAACTTGTTCCATCTACGGCCGCACCATCCAGTGAGTCTGATTTTTAAAACAAAAAAAATCTTAGGTTAGAAGAGTTTGTTTAGTTGTCCTGAAGTTTTTATTTTTAAATTTCCACTTTTTTTTACTTTAAGGACTTCTCGTGCCTGCTTCATTCTTGCCTTAGGAAACTGTACATTGTTTTTCTTTATATGGCCCAACCAGGTCCAGGTTCAGACTGTATTTCATATTACTTATACAGTGCTTTTAAGATGTGGTCAAGTGGGATTGCTGATTTGATTGATCTGATTTCATGTCCCTTTGTCTTCTTAGGATCCCGCCACCTCTCGAACCCTCACCCTCATCTCCAAGACGATCCAGACCCTGGGAAGTCTCGCCAAGTCTAAATCTGTGAGTTTCTCTGATTAAAGTGTATATTTTCCATTTTCATTCCTGTGACTAAACTAGACTTCACTTGGCGTGACCAACTTAGACTCGCTGATCTTTCTCTCTCTGTAACTGTTTCTTTCCATACTTTTATTCCTTTCAGGCCAATTTCAAAGAGTCTTACATGGCTGCATTTTACGACTACTTCAATGAGCAGAAATATGCGGACGCTGTGAAGAATGTGAGTGTTCGCCTTTTCCTTGTTACGCGCAATAAATCTCTGCCAGTTTGTAGACACGTGATCAAATATTGTTTTTGTCTTGTACGTCAGATGAAGATAAACTCGGATAAATTGGTAATGAAATGGAGACATTTGGAAAGAACTGCAAAAAGTGGAGTGGTTTGGGTGAACAGAAATAAATATGTTGATCTATGACATCCTTTACTTTCCTCCACAGTTCCTGGACCTGATCTCCACCTCTGGTAAATGGGATCAGAAGAGTATTGAAACACCAATCATGCTCAAAGAAGGGTAAGGAGCCAACTTATGCCTATAAACGGCTCTCTCAATACCACAGCTAAGAAGTCCTACATATGTAATATTAGATTAATTTAGAACATTTATGGAACGGTAATTTGAGATTTTGTAATTGTAGTAAATCTGTCTTGTGTACTGTGGCTGTTACCATAACATCGGTCACCTTTTCACTCCTTATTAAGCAGCTTCAATGTTTGTCTCTTTACCACCTTGTTAAGGTTGTGTCGGCACTTGTTTCTAGCTTCAGACAAAACGGTTGTGTTGACTTTTAAGGCTGAACTGTCCAGACTCAGGGAAATAACTTAACGGACTATTTCGACATTTTGGGAAATATTCGCTTTCTGGCGGAGAGTAAGATAACTAGACGAGAAGACTGATACCACTCACATGTCTGTATGGTAGCTACTTATGAAGCAAAAAATAGTCTGGCACATAAACTCCTGTAAAATGCAGAATTTTTACACTTCAGTTTCTGTATGAATTAAACAAACATGATATAACATGTTAATTAGTGTGCCTTATAGATGCTTTTTATGCTAAAATAAGCTAACCGGCTGCTGGCTGCAGCTTCATGTTTATCATACACACACGAGAGTGGTATCAATCTTCTCATCTGTCTGCGAGAAAGCAAGTAAGTGTATGTCCAACATTGTCAAACTAGTCCTTTAAATTGTCACTAAAGTGACAATAAAGTAAAGAGCTGCATTCTACCTTTACGTGTTTGACTCCTCGTGGTCTGATTCATTTCCAAAGTGAACAGTTACAGTAAAGATGCACCTGAGGCTGGGTGCTTTCTAACAACACATGGGCTGTTGTTTTGATGATATTTCAAATGAGGCTCTAAAGGGGAGGAGAGTTTCCAGTTGACAGTAGTTGTGCCAGCGCCTCGCTCATCAACACTCCCACCCTCTTTTGTTTCTGCTACCGGGCGTAGGAGTGTAAAACTCACTATTAAGAGGGTTGATGGGAAGGGGTCAAAAGGCACGAAGGGCAGGTAAGAGCTTCTCTATATAAAGGCTTTGCCCTTGTGACCCCCTGTGTGTGCACTTTAACCCCCCCAAACCAAGCTGTCCATTTTCTCTCCCACCAACATCATGCGCTACTGTAGATGCTGCTGCACTTTACTTTATATCTGACCTACATATTATATAAGCAACCTATCAAGCGACTGTTATACTGTCTGACACTGTGTGATGGATTTGAGTTTTTCTGCATTTACATGGCAGTAAACCGATGCGTACAGTGACTGCAATGGTATAAAGTAAAGTGTTAACCCTTAAGCCTGCTTACCTACATGTAGGAGGCGTCACTAGTGCTGATAGCCATGCCAGACATGCTTGGTGTGACAGTGACAGCAGGGGTTGGTTACTGTACAAACATTTCTGGGATCTCATATCTGCCCGCACCCTGACCCTTTAAACCCATTGTCCAGACTGTGACCATATCACTACCATACACATTGGAGTTTCCAGCACAGCTCCCGTGCGTTGTGGGAGATGTGAACCCAGCACGTTCTTGGCTCAGTAGTGTGGAAATAGTACAAGTCTTCCTGTGGGAGAGTAGTAACTTTGGTGTTTATAACCCTGGTGCTTCATATTCCATGTATCTTATGGCTCTCAGACTCTCAACATCCTGGTGTTTACTCTCCCTTAAAGGACCATACTGGTGGTTTGTATGTTTTAGCCCATTGACAATAAATAGTGTACACCTCACATCACTTTCAAACATTTTCCAAAGCATACCATCATTTCTTTTTAGATTGATTTCAAGTTATAGACTGGTTCCATTTATTTTATTACAGTGTGAAAATTAATTTACAGAGATTAGAAACTTCCTTGAGATTGCTAATCCGTCATAGTGGACTTTTGCATGTGTTTATTATTGGTAAATAAGTTTCAAGCTGAGAAGCATGGGACTCATGAGTTTTTGCATGTTGTAAGAAAATCAAACCCAGAATTTATAAAGTAAGGAAATATGAACATCCTTGCTAAAAGTTTAATTAGAATTTCTTGTAGGGCTGCAACTAACAATTATTTTCATTATTAATCTGCTGGTTATTTTCAAAAATTAATCAGTTCATCGTTTGCTCTGTAAAATGCTAATATGATGGTGATGAGTCCAATGTGATGTCTTCAAAAGTATTGTTTTACACAACCAAACAGTCCAAAAACCAAAGAAATTCAGTTTACAGTGACATAAAAAAAAGACTAACACGATTAATAGATTATCAAAATAGTTGCAGATTATCTTTCTGTTGAACAACTAATCGATCAGTTGATTTGTTTCAGCTCCAATTTCTTGCATTAAAAAGGACTGCTGTTCAGCAGCCGACACTCACAGGGTCAGGGCATCCTTTAACACACCAACAAGAAGCGTTGACGGCAGCGTTTCCACATGACATCATAATATGACCATGTAAAAATGAACATGACATGAATTATTCAGTGGGATGGATTATCCATCTCAAGTTACAAGTGTCTGCAAGCTGATTCTCATAATGTACTGAAAGAAATGGAAACCAGTTGTTGTTTGGAAGGAAATCAGTCTAAAATCTTGTTATGATTTGGCAAAAACTTCATGATTTATACACAATTTATAGGTAAAATATGCAAAACCATGGGTACCTTTTGATCTGCTGACCCATCTCCCTTTCAACTCATAGACTGTTAAATCTATGAGAGCTGTACTGAAGTTTCCTACATGTACAGCAGCGATGAATATAAGGAACTGCAAGCATGTAAATGCAATGATAAATGTAGACTATTGACTGCACGGGATTCCTTTAACCAGAATAAAATGGTGGTTACCGATAGTCTTATGTTAAGTTATTCATTTATACTCTTATACATTTAGGTGCTGCACTATTTTAGCGCTGTACACACATAAGGGATGCATAGTGCCAGTGAAATAAAATATTGATATATTTAAACATTTCTGTGAAAGGTGAGCTCATCTGTCAAGGTTTTCAGTGGAATTTCTCTGACCCATTTTTCCCTCAGATTTATGATCAAGAGAGCACAAGGGAGAAAACGGTTCGGAATGAAGAACTTCAAGAAGAGATGGTTTCGCCTCACCAACCACGAGTTTACCTACCACAAAACAAAAGGTGAGGTCAAAGGTTTCTCGGGATCTTCTTACAGTTGCATTGTTTCCTCGTCTGTTTGTCATCACGTGTGCTTGTGTGAGAATCGGCAGGAGGGAGAGAATCTGCTGAATGTACATTTAGCCTGAACACAATGTGTGTTTAACACATGTGGTGGAGATTATGTTACTCAGCAGGCAACACATTTGTGCTGCATCCAAACAACCTCAGGCCAAAACATACACATAAGCTGTTTCTAAATTCCATACCACATACCGTTTTTTAAAAATGTGAGTAAATCAAGTATACTCATACAAAACGTTTTAATTTTCTAGTCTTTAATTGTGCTGTTGTCCCACAATGCAATGCACAAAGGAAAGAGAGGAGCTACCCACAGCTGCTAAAACTTGAATGTGGAAAAAAAAGTGAATAACATATAATGTTGGTAAAAAAATTCCAGAAACATTTTTGGAAAAATATTTAGCTTTCTCTTTGTGAAGTTTAATTGGGAGTGTCATTCTAAAGTCTGATTCCTGTAAAACTGTAAAGTATGTTTTTGTTCTTTTTTTTTTTTGTATAGCAACTGCAAAAACAGTAAACATAAAGATTGGTGTGTATATATACTGTATACCAGAGGTTGTGACGGATGCCTCCCTAGAGCAGAAGAGGGGGCGCGGAGGGAGAGATGTGAGACAAAGATGCTGCGTCAGGTGAAAGGGAGAGATGAGTGCCGGTATTCTAAAAACAACTGGAAGTCAAAATTCGTACTCTTTCTTAGAGTCATAACTCAATCAAATCTGAACACACTGACATTATACATATACAGTATGTTGAGATTCAGTGTGACACTTTTCGGGATATTATCTCACTGAATCCATGGTGACATTATACTTCCTGTTTACATGGGAACTGTAATTCCAAAACTTGGAGCACGATTATCCCCAAAATAGAAGTTAGACAAAGAATAATAAAAGGAGTGACAAAATCCATTAAGTTTTCTTATGTTGTACTATAAATATATATTTTTGATGGGGGGTTTGGGGAGTCGAGCTGTCTCAATTTAGTCTGGTGGGGACCGCAGTGTCAGACTTTGACAACCCCTGCTGTATACAATGAAGTAGTATGGAATTGCAATACAGACTCTAATGATGCTAATGGCAGACTAATATGTCGTACATTTTTTAACTAACTATTTTTTTATTAACTCAAGTTGATAAATGTAATTATCATCTTACACATTCCTCCATCCATGTCTGATGTTGTTTCCTTTAACCTCCAGGTGAGGGCGCGCTGTGCAGCATCCCCATAGAGAACATTCTGGCTGTAGAGAGGCTAGAGGAGGAGTCTTTCAAGATGAAAAATGTAAGGACCCCACACAGCAACCCACTATGAAATCTCTGGAGCTTTGAGCATTTGACCAAAATCCCTCCTGCAAGTATTTAGATTCTTCCCTTCCTTGCTGTCCCTTTTTTTCCCACCTCCAGATGTTCCAGGTTATTCAGCCAGAGCGGGCACTCTACATCCAGGCCAACAACTGTGTCGAGGCACGCGACTGGATCGACATCCTGACCAAAGTCAGCCAGTGCAACCGCAAACGCTTGAGCACCTACCATCCTTCAGCCTACCTCAACGGCCACTGGCTCTGCTGCAAGCTCTCTGCAGACAGCGCCTCTGGGTGCACGCCCTGCACTGGGTACGTAAAGTTGTCAAAATCTATCCAGCAGCAGGTTCCTGTCTTTGTTTCCGCTCCCTCATTCTCCTGTGTGCGCCTGCTTTCAGCGGTCTCCCAGCAAACATCCAGCTGGACGTAGATGGAGACAGAGAGACTGAGAGGATTTATTCCTTGTTCAGCATATACATGACCAAACTGATCAAGATGCAAGGTCAGGCAAGAGTGTTTGTGAGCACGCATGCATGTTTTCCATGTTTATTTTCACATTGTCTCCTTTTGTTCCGTCTCTCACTCTGCTGCCTGTCTCCCCCCTGCAGAGGCCTGTGGCAGTAAGTCTGTGTACGACGGGCCCGAACAGGAGGAGTACTCCAGCTTTGTCATCGATGACCCCCAGGAGACCTACAAAACCCTGAAACAGATTGTTTCAGCCGTGCAGACCCTGGAGCAGCAGCACACCAAGTACAAACGTGACAAGTTCAAGAAGACAAGGATAGGCAGCCAGTATGTGGTTTGGTTGTTTATTTATGCTTGTAGCTCGGATTATGTTTGGTTATAAAACTACAGTTATTGTATGTATAATGCAATGGGGGCTGAGAAATGCGAGGGGAAAAAATGGTGGATTTCAAAATGTAAAATCTAGTTCAATACCGAGTAACTTCCTTTGTTGGGCCAGCAGGTGGTGCAGACGTACAGTCCGCAATTGCCTGTTATTACTTTAACATGTACAAAGTATGTTGGAGATTAAATGTAGCCCTTTTAACATTTCAAATAACTCCAACATCATAACTTTAACCTCTGCCGTGAGCTGTTCCTATAAACATCAGCATTTGGTTCAGACCTTTGTGGGTATTTTGGCCTCCAGCTCTGCTCATCACCTAATAATCTTGACAGAAACTTTTATTTATGTTCTTCTCCTGCCAACAAATCAACATCATCTTTCTCCTTGTTTCCTCAGGGAGCATCCGATTGGAGACAAGAGTTTTCAGTGCTACATCCGCCAGCAGTCTGGGAGCTCCACCTACTCTATCTAGCCTGTGTACTGTTTCTATGATGCCCAGAACCAGCATATGTTTCTTTACTGCAAAGAAATCCACCTTAACAATGCTCTGTATCTAGTATTGAGTTTAAAATCTTTATTTTTCCTTTGAACAAGATTTTTAAAAAGTCATGAAGGTGAGATAATTTCACTAATTTTCAATGCAATGTATCCATGCGTGAAGATGTCCTTCAAGAGGAATATTCACTTTTTTAAAGACATTTCTGGAAGCATGTGATGGTGGTTTGGAAACAGTTTCACCTGACTGGCTTATTTGTTCTGTTTTAAGGAAAATAAGAGTTTTAAGAGTCAATACCAGACTGAATGAGCTGTGTAGATGGACTTTTTTTGCGGTGCCTCAAGGTTCATCACTCCAAATTTGGAGAACAGACCTCAGATCGGCAAAAAAAAAAAGAGAAACAGTTGTGGAGGAAAGAAGGGATGTGAATGAAAAGATGATCATACCATACCATCCATTTGGGTCTCCTTTCTGTGATGTGACGAGAGAGCAAACAAACGTTTTCACTGAACAGTTTTGACAGTGACCAACACGCACTTTAATGGCCTCCAAATCTATGGATGAACAAGCCTCGCAGCACACTTTCAAAAAGCTTATTTTATCTGTTTGATATGTATGTTATTTTAATGGTTGTTGAAATGTTCCATTGTATTTCACTCTAGAAGGAAGGGAGAACTGTAATGTTTCCCTCTGTGTTTTGTCATCTACCTGGTTTTTCTTTTTTTTTTTTTTTTTTTAGTTTTGTTCCCAACCTCCTCAGGAAGGCTGTGAAGGTCTAGGGCACAGAAGAAGGGATTGTCGGGACCAAGCACAGCCAAGAGCAGCTTGATTTTAGCTATAAAAAATCACTCCACGGACAATTTTATCCCTCATTTTTAATCCGTATCATCAATGTGCTAACAGATAGGTTAGTATAGGTTCAAATTTAAAGCCTTATTCTGTTGCGGCTGGATATCGTGCCCCTGTGTAACCAATAACTCAGTTAAAGGATAGTTTTTCTTTTTTTTTCTGCTTACACTGAGTCAGACAAACCCATGCATGCCTTTTTTTTGTATCTTTGTATGCAGTTTGAAGATATGTTGAACAGTTTGCATAGCGTGGCTGAGTTTTATGGATGTCAAGTTGCACCATCTCTTTTTAGTAAGACAAAATACACTG
The DNA here is from genome assembly GCA_002120245.1 of Maccullochella peelii. Classification (NCBI taxonomy): domain Eukaryota; kingdom Metazoa; phylum Chordata; class Actinopteri; order Centrarchiformes; family Percichthyidae; genus Maccullochella; species Maccullochella peelii. The sequence continues at coordinate 67,980 of LKNJ01000597.1, forward strand.
AGTTGAACTCCACCTTGATCTCCATCTCTGAACAAAGAAACTAGATTATGTCCCAACTTCAAAACCAGTTTCTGTTGATATTGGGGCCAGATTAACCCACTAGGTCTGAAAATAGGTAAAAATGTGCTGTGGGCCCATGTTGACTCCCACAATTGTAAATTTGTGAATCAGTGGCCGTGTTTTTAGGTACACCTGTACAAGCTTATGTAATTCTATACAACAGCTCTGCCATAAATTCCACCTTTACAAAGTACAATGTTAATGACGTCAAAGTTAAAGGTGGTGTTGTATTGGACTACATTATATTGAGAGGTGTCTCTATGACACTTTTAAAAAAAACTGATTATAGGCATCATAAAAGTTGACTTTATGGCAGAACAGTTGTATGGGATTGCATTACAGTGTACAGGTATACCTAATAAAGTGGCCACTGAGTGTATATTGTATGTAGCTTGCAGAATAATTTAACAAATTTGTAATTAATGTAATTGCCACAAACTAATTTCCACATGCTGAACCTAGAGCCTTGGTCAGTCGCCCGTTTTGCCTAGTTGGTAGTCCAGCATTGGTTGACATGCACACACATCCACAGTGGATAAATATGAGTAATTCTAGATAAGTAGCTGTAACCATAATGTAATTGTTCGTGGTTACAGGTTCATGTACGTGGAAAACGTAAAGTGCATTTAGCTGCTTTTAAGAGGTGCTGCCAACGTCCATTACGGTATTGAGCTCAGCTAGACTAAGATCACCATTCACCGTTCCCTCAAACACAATAAAAGCAGGTTTGTTTCTCTCTGTGTGAGCAGAAAAAGTAGTTAAAGCCAACCTCTCCCTTCACAAAGCAGAACCTTATCACAACTCATTAATAAGGATGGTTTTTAGCCTAATGTCTAATTAATTGATATACTAACATTTTAACCAGTCTTGTCTCAAGTTATGATTGTGAAATGGATAGTGTGTTACTGGTTGCGTTGCTCTGTTGGATGCCTAATGATGCAGTTCTTCTGTTTAGCTCCGTCTTAATTTGGAAAAGCTGCCCCCCTGTAGTTTAAAACCTATTTATATGCATTCCTCAGAGAAACTGCCTGCTGTGAATCTTAACGGTCAGCACCCCCAGTTGAAGGTACAGGATTTACTGTTAACTAGTGTTGTTCTATGCTTCTGAAGTTAACCACTCTCATTAGCGTTCTTGTTCATCAGCACTCACTCTTGCCAAACCAGTGCATGTTTAGTTGTATAGTTGTAGTCAAAGTGAAGGTAGCCTCTACAGTCACTTCTGTGCGATCAGGTGGCTACAAACCACGACAAGTCTTGTCTATGTATTTTCCAAAACGGAGTACCTGGTTATGTAGCCTCATGGGTGTTCCCGTGATCACAGGATCCCAAACAGTGCCAGTCATTGTTTTTCAAAAAGAGAATTTTATAAAAGTAAACAAACAAAAAAAACATTTAGATATGTTTTTATATATATCTCAAAATCTATACTGTTTTAAAAACAGACAAGCAATTAATCCGATGACATATTTTTCTTTGTGGAATATGTTGATTTATGAACTATAAGGAACGGTCTCACCAATTTGACTCTGTTTTCTATCTTTGTCTTGTCATACAGAAATCTCGCTGCGTATCTGAATTGAAAGACTGAGGTGCGTGCGTGCGCGCGTGTGTGTGTGCGTGCGTGCATTTGTCAGTATGTGCATGAGTGACTGACATAACTGGTTGTATTGCCAATTGAATTAACCCAGTATTACAGGTCAGGAAAGGCAGAGTCCCACTTAAAAAAAGAGAAAATCACTGCCTGTAATTATACTAAAGACTGTAGTAGGACTGTGGAGACAATGTTACTCTACTCTGGCCTGATCTAGTGTATCTCCTCTTTCGTCTTGTATAGAACCACTGTTCCGTTTCAAGGAACCTTTGCCTTTATATTCTCCCCAAGCATTTTATGTATGTAACACAGTAATAATATTGATGATACATTAAGAGAGAAGCGTTGCTTTAACCTCTGAACTTTGGTGAGTGTTTGTTTCCACCAGTTACTAACTCTCCTCAGGTTTGTGAAACTCAGCAGTTTGTTTTTTTTGCCAAGACCGAGATGATTCGGACTGAAGTATAAACCACCAAACAGCTGTGTCTCTCATCCCTAACTTGGTAATCATATTTATTATCGTTTTTAGCAAAACCTTCCCAGAAACATCAGCTTAGTTGGTGGGGTAATGGCAGTTACAGTAATGGCAACTCCTCCACCCCAAAGCCCACAAAAGAATGACTTATGCAATAATGTTGTTTCAGCATGCAATAATATTAACAACCCCATTAAATTATCACAAATTAACAATGCACATCTGCTGACCTTTTGCAGTAAAATGCCTCTTCAGATAAACACATAAAGGGAGAACAGTGTATTTTGTACAAATATTTTTAAAAGTATTAAAATAAGCCTGTTATATGTGTACATAAAGCTGTTGAATGAATGGTGAAAATGTGACATGTTTTTTTCCTGAATAACTAAATGAAACCAATATTAATGCAAATGTGGTGTCTGTGTCATTTGTTAAACAGTTCAGTCTGCCTCTAAACTACACTACAGACTCGCATCAATTCATTTTGTTTCAGTTAGTATTATCTTGTTAAAATAAGTCGGATGATGATTATGTATTACATTGTGTGAATATATATATATATATATATATATAGGCTATACAGTGGTGGAAGAAGTATTCATATCTTTTACTTAAGTAAAAGTAGTAATACCACAGTACAGAAATACTGTTGCAAATAAACGTCATGCATTCAAAATGTATGTATATATGGGATTATGATTATTGATGTATTAACACCACTTTAATATTGTAGCTGCTAAGTGTGGGGCAAATTTTAATTTCTATATAGCCTACAGTATATATTACTTTATACTGCTCGGTAGATTGTGAATTTCCACCTGTGGATCTTGCTGATATAACAATATCATAATGTATTTGTTGATTATATTTTGTACTCTTAATCTGAATCTGGAAAGTAACTGGTAAAAAGTTCTCAGATAAATGTAGTGGAGTGCGAAGTATAATATTTGCATCAGAACTGTAGTGGAGTAGAGGTAGCCCATAAAGTGGTAGAAAATGGAAATACTCAAGTAAAAGTAAAAATATGACAGTTGGCTTCATGTTAGGCCTGTTTGCCTGCAGTTTGTCGTGTAACGTCACTTTTTTCCGTCCCCTTTTCTTACTGTTGTGAGTTTAGGGACGCTCCTAAAGACACAAGTCTCGCTTTAGTTTTGTGAAGCTGTTTCCTGCCAGTTGAACCGACCTGCAGCCCCTCGCAGCGGCACCATCCGCGCACGTAAGTGAACAATGGCAGTGCGCGCGGCGCGAGTGCTGGAGCAGCGCTCCCTAGCTGCCTCCCCTCGTGGCCCCCGCCACTCCCCCTGTCTCTACGAAAACACTTTCGGGAAGAATAAAGTTTTTTTTTTTCCTCACACGGACCTGTGCTCAGCCAGTCTTTACTCAGAGCCAAACCGTGGCCTAGCAGGAAGAACGGCTCGAGTATGTGGAGAAAGAAGCGGGCGCTTGGGGAACCCTTGGCTTGTCTCATATTTCTTGTAACGCTCGTCGATGCTTATCGATGTAAGTATTTGGTTTTTGCGGTTCACATTTTGAACTCCACGTAGTAAAGCAATTCACGGAACCGCCTGTTAGAGTATATTTAGTCAGTGCCTCAGACTGAAAGCAGCTTTTCAGCCTGGATGTGAGCAGTTGGGAACGGGTTCAGGACTAATTTTTTTTTTTTAAATAACTTTTAACACAAACAGAGAACAGAAAGTGTGAGGGGTCATGACTCCTTTCTACACCGTGAAACATGAGCTGCTTGTTACAACAACTATGGGGTCATTCATTTCTGGGAAATAACGGTTTCGCAATGACCTTTTATTCAGGCCAGTTCACAGAAGAGTAATTAGGTCTTCCACTTTGTCCATGCAGGCACCAGCAGCCACATCAGCCATCTGTCATGGGGAAACAGACGACTTAAATTCCTGCTGGGATCAGTCATGTGTTATTATAATGTAGCTGCATATGCCTGCTTGTATTAATTACACATGTGAGAGTATCACTCTGTGGTAACGTGCACAGTAGGCTTCAGTTCTGATTGTTGTAACAGCAAACATGCAAACAACAACACAGACAATGGAAAGACAGCTTTACACAAAATATTTGAATGTGTGTTTATGTGTCTTTGCCTCTCCTAGTCCTGAGCCAGAACACAGCCTCCCAGTTCCTGAACAGGCACAGGAGAGCCAACTCTCTGTTTGAGGAGAGCAAGAAGGGCAACCTGGAGAGGGAGTGCATTGAGGAGCTGTGCAACAAGGAGGAGGCCAGGGAGATCTTTGAGAACCAGCCAGAGACGGTAAGAAGAGCTGCGGCCCCCTGATCTTACTGGTTAGCAAGGTCGCCTGGTTCCAGACCTCTGAATCGCTTAACCACACATTAGCTGCAATTCAAATGGTGAATGAAGTGAAATGCAGATGAATTCAGCAGTGAAAGGGAAACAAATGCAAGCAAAAGATCAGACTAAGGCTGCAACTAATGATTATTTTCATTATTGATGAATCTGCCAATTATTTTCTTTACTAATCGATATTTGTTTGATCCATAAAATGTGAGAAAATAGCACTTATAATTTCCCTCAGCTCAAGTTGACGTCTTCAGATGTCTCATTTTGTCTCACCAGATGTTCAAGATCCAAATATATTCCATCTACTATCATAGAGAAAAACAGAAAATATTCACATTTTAATTTTTTGTACATGTTTGCTAAAATATACCAACTTACAGTATATCAGTGTTGAATATTTTTCTTTCAGTTGACTAAACATTTCAGCTATAGATCAGACGCCGTATCTTTGAAACTTTTAATTTCCGTCCTGTGTAATTTAGAAAACTAAAACATTAAAGTTGATTTATCCAGATGTTATACTGGAGTTTCTATTTTAAACAGAGCTTTTTTTATTCAGAGTACAGCTGGCTGTAATCTCACTTGCTGCACACTCTATCCTTTCTTTGCCTTTCTTTCCTTATTGTCAAATGTGAATTTTAAAAAATCTTGGTAAATCTCTTGCCTGTTGTGTTTTTTTTTTTCAGGAATATTTCTACCCCAAATATGTTGGTAAGTTTGCAGATGTGTTCTGACATCAGTTTTGTTTAGCCTTTACGTGCCTATTCTGATGAAGAGAACGCTCTTTGTTGCAGCGTGTCTGGGTTCACACCGTGTTGGCATCAACAACCAGAACTCGGATTCTGGCGTCCCATCGGACCTTCGCACCTGCGTGAAGGGTGAGGGGCTTTTTAGTAGAAGACGTTTGCATTTTTATGTCAGTTAGTCTGTCAGGCTAATAAAGGTTAGACTCACCTATGAAATGCTTTTTCATCAACAACCTGTGTGTGTGTGTTTGTGTCCAAAACTGTTTGTTGCATGGCAGAGATCAGTGACCAGTGCACGCCGCCTCCATGCTACAAGGAGGGTACAGCGCACTGTGTGGACGGCCAGGCCTCCTTCACATGTGTGTGTAAACCCGGCTGGAAGGGGCCGCGCTGTGAGGGCGGTGAGTTCTGATACATCATTCGGGATTTCATCTGTTTTACTTCAGCTTTTAAATAGGCACGCATGTAAACTATGTGCCTTAAGTCTAACATGCATAGACTTAATTCAACTTAAAACTGATAAATTTAACCTTTTCAAATGATTGAACTGGCTGCTGATAGATGTTGTTGTGTGATGTGTTGACTGGGCAGACATCGACGAGTGTTCAGATCCTGAATTTCCAGCGGGATGTAACCAAAAATGTTACAACCTCCCCGGCAGTTTCCACTGCATGTGTGAAGGTGGCTACTTCATCAATGACAAAATCAACTGTGTGGGTAAGACTTAATCCATTTCAGTTGCAATTTGTGCAGCTAAACTGCAATAATGTTATGAATCATTTAAAGTTTTATTAATTTCAGTTACACCAAAGGACAGGAAGGTACAGTTTCATGTACTTTATGTGTGTGTGTATTAATGTTCCATATGTGAAGACATCCAGCTGTTTTACTGTCCCTATGGAAGAGGAACATATAGTGCTACTAAGCAGCTGAGAAAACACACAATGTTTCTACACTGTGTATTATTCTTTTTGATAACTTCCTTGTTATTTATTCTTATGGACGGTGGAACCCTACGCACTTAACATAACAAAAACTCTGTTGTCCAGCTGTTGTCATCAGGGCCCGAACCGTTTGTTATTTCTAAAGCTGGCCTGAGGGTGACCTCTTATGTAACAGAATGTGAAAAGCTTTTAACATCTGAAAAGATGGTGTGTGCTTTTTGCTGTAAACAGAACACCAGTTTCATATCTCCGAGCTGTTAGAACCTGCTTATAGTTTGTAGATGCTTTTTGTCTCATTTACGTTTATTGCTATCTGTCCTATTTGTGTGGTCAGTTCACTCAGTGTTTATCTTGGAGTGTGATGAATGCTTGTTGAGTACAAAGTCTTCACAAACATGGACTGAGTCAGTTTGGTAAATTTGCTATGTCTGTAAGTCCATAAGTTGCAAGCAGACACTGTTTGCAATTAATAATTATTTTCACTTAATCTGTCAAATATTTTTAAACGAAATCACTAATTTCTTAGTCCATAAAATGTCAGAAAATATTGAAAATGACCCTCACATTTTCCCCAAGCCCAAAGTGATATTTTCAAATAACTTATTGTGTTGGACAAAATGTGTAAAACCCAGAGTTTCAATTTCAAGGATACTTGACAGAGAACAGCATCAACTATTCCCAGATGAGAACCGGTGAACCAGTGCTTTATAAATGACTAGTTGTTGATTATTTTCTGTCTATCAACAACTTGTTTCTGCACCACACTGAAGGAAACTGACATAAGATTTGAGAGTTGGCGGCTGAACCTCAACCGTATTCTTTTCACAATATGCAAGTTTTCTTATTGCTTGACCCCCTTTTTTTTTAACAAAAAAAATAAAGTTGTCTAAAAGCTGCATGAAAGGTCCTGTAGGCCATCAATATAAAAATCTATGGTATGAAATGGTTTGAAAAATGCAAGTTTTTTTAATCAGGACTCAGACAGTTCATATTACAAATTCTCACAAGACTGTTTGCCCATTGTGACTGTTGCTGTTTTCCAGATATCGATGAATGCAGACTATACCCCAGTATCTGTGAAGAACCGGCTAAATGTGTCAACACGGCAGGAATGTATGAGTGCCGGTGTCCCCTGGGTTTCAAATATAACTTCACTTCCAAGACCTGCAAAGGTGAGACTTCAATTTATTGTTCTTGTCTTACCACAGAGCGTCACATAGTCTGACAGGTGACAAAACTGAGTACATTAAATCAGATTTTTGTTGGTACGCATATTAAAATAAAATAGGAGGCAGGTACTGAGCCGAAACAGAGCAAATCACAAAATAAAGGTAAGGTAACATTACCTTGGTGAAATAAATAGCGAATATTGGAGCCCTGCAGTGTGTGAGCCGTGTATTTGTTTATTTTGACCTTTGACCTCACCTTTCATTAAAAAGAAAACATAGGCATTGAGCCAAAGGCCACTGCTTGTAAACTTTTCTTTTCCTGTTGTTGCAGATGTGGATGAGTGCGAGTTGAGTGTGTGTGATGGGACTTGTATAAACACAGTGGGCAGCTATGCGTGCCACTGTGATGGTCGTCAGGGTCTTCGTTTGGCGGACAGTGAGCGGCACTGTGAAAGAATCCCTGTTTGTGTGGACCTGGCTGACTACAAACACCCTGAGATGCTTTACCTGGGGGAGCAGTTTTCAGGCCTTCCTGTCATCTATCTGCGCTTCCGCCTGCCGGAGAACACAAAGTTAGCGTCTATCACAAACACATGGTCACAGATGTGTTTTGTGTGTTTTATCCCATTTAGCGCAAATAACATCTGCACTGCATTATGCCACAACAATAAGTCAGAGCATAAAAGTTCATCCTTGACCTTGGAAACAGTACATAAAATCTTACTGTAGCTTTCTAGATGGAGTAGATGAGTATCAATCGTCCGTAAGATGCAGCTTAAAGTTAAATCTTAGCGAACGTTGAATAAAAATGTAATTTTGACAATAAAGGTATGATTTTCACTTCTACCTATCTCAAGCAAGTTCCAGGCCTCTAGAAATTGATTTTCATACCATACTGAAGTGGATTCAATCTGTCAATCCCTGGAATTCCCTGGAAAAGCCCAACCACAAATCAGTAATGGATGTTAGTGAATGTTAATGGATGTCTACATGATTTTTAGTGATTGGTCTAAAACATCATTGGTATGGACAGTGCAATTACATTTGAACATAATTACAGTTAGATTACTTTATAAACTCATATTCCTGTCTTTCTGTTTCTGGCTGTTAGGTTTGCGGCAGAGTTTGACTTTCGTACATTCGACCCAGAGGGAGTTGTGCTGTACGCAGAGTCCTCCCAGGACTCGTGGTTCATGTTGGGGCTAAGAGGTGGTCGCATTGAAGTCCAGTTCAAAAACCAGCACACATTCAAAGTCACCAGCGGAGGGAAAGCCATCAATGATGGACAGTGGCATGTGGTAAGAAACAGCTGCAGTCCAGTAATTCCCTACACATATTGGGCTTGTTCCCCTATGGCTAACATACTGTAGGGGTAGCTGAAGTGCTAATCAATAAAGTGGATTGTGTTGTGGTCACCGTGTGCTCTGGTGCTAAACTGCTTTGAGTTAGAGTACAGTGAGAAAGATTTATGATGATAATATATGTGTAACATCATGCAGATCTCTGTGGATGAACTGGAGAGCAGCATCAGTGTGAAGATCAGCAAGGAAGCTGTGATGAGCATCAACAGCCCCGAGAGTCTCTTCACTTCAGTTAATGGCAAACTGGAGACCAAGGTCTACATCGCTGGTCTGCCCAACCGCACTGACAACGTCATCAAACCGGTAAGTAGGTCGTCTGAAAGCATGCACACGCAATAAATCACCCAGCAAACATGGATCTTTTTTCCACGTGACCACATCTAATAACCTTTATAACATTGTGAAATGAATAGATAGGGGTTTACATTGGACCAGCTCCAATCCAGTGTTGTACTCAGTGTGTGTATCCATCCATCCATTAGATCAACCCTCGACTTGACGGCTGCATCCGGGGCTGGAACCTGATGAACCAGGGGGCATCTGGTGTAAAGGAGGTTATCCAGGAGAAGAAGAGTAAACATTGCTTTGTGTATGTGGAACGAGGATCGTTCTTCACTGGGGCAGGACTGGCACGCTTCGACATTGACTACAGTGAGTAAGTTAAGTTATACTTTATTAATCCCTATAGGGAAATTTGGCTTCAGCATTTGACCCATCTTAAATATTTAGGAGCGTTGAGCAGCCACACCAGCAGTGCCGCAGGACCAAATGTAGTTTTGAGCATGGTGCCTTGGCTTAAAGGCAGCGATAGGACTGTGACCAAACATGCTTGTGTTTTTTGGTGGAGGGAAAGTGAAGCACCCGGAGGAAACACATGAACAAAGTGAGCATATAGTTCCACACAGAAAGGCCCCAGTTGGCCCCGGTGGGTTGCAAGAAAGACCTATTTTATGTAGTTATATAGACCAGCACAGGTACAGTAGAAATATATGGTAGGTTCAGCTGTAGCTGATACACCTATTTATGTTCATGACAGAACTTGTCAGGGTCAGAGTTGAGTAAACCTAGAACCATGGGTTCCTTCAATTCATATAAAAACCTGACAAAAGAAATATATTTGTGTTTCCCTGTGTGTATGGGTGTTTGTAACTAGGTGATTCTGGGAGCTGGAATGTGGATATAAAGATGAATATACGTCCATCCAGCAGCACAGGTGTCCTCTTTGCTCTTGTCTACGACAACACAGTCCCCCTGTCGGTCGCCGTGGTAACGCAGGGAGAAAATCATGCTGTGAGTTCATTCACATTTTGGTTGGAAATGAGCGTACGTGTATCTCTGCAAACACAAACACACATGATTAAACTTTGCAATGTTATTGCCTCCATGCCCCAGAACCTGCAAGTGTTCTTGGACGGCGTCTACGTGGCGACGCTGGACTCGCTCATGTTGTGTTACCCCGACCGGCTGACAGTGCAGCTGAATGTGACTCCCACAGAAATCCAGCTCTCAGCCAACTCCTCCTCTGTTACCTACATGAAGTCTGATGCCCTGCGGGAGGCACTGCAGCGCCTCAACACTACCATGCAGAACCCCATCCGTACATATATTGGTGGCATACCAGGTTAGTTAAAGTAGTAAATAAAAGTACAACAGTTACTGTTTTGAAGATAATTATGAGCATAATTTATTAGCTATATATGGTCATCATGAAAGGGCCAATGTGGCTTCCTGGATATAATCATTTCAATATGCATACCAACCAGACCTTATCTATAAATAACAAAGCTTTTTCAGAGATGTCCTTACACCGGAAGAAGTTCAAAGCAAACCTAAATGGAAAATCCTCTTGATTGTGCTGTAGCAGCATAACTGTAGGCTGATTTGAGCTAAATGCTAATGTCATCACGCTGTCATACTCACAGTGACAATGTTTTCTAGGTATAATGGTAACCACTGTCACATCTTAGTTTAGCATGTTAGCATTTGTTCATGCACCAAAATATTGGGCAGTTTACATTTTTGACCAGATGATGGCGCTAGATTTAAGGTTAAGAGGCCACCAAAGTGATTAGAAATCATCCTGAGGGGACATGAATTTCTGTACCAAATTTCATGGAAATCCATCCCATCCAATAATTGTCAAGATATTTCACAAAAACCCAAATGTCAACCTCATGGTGGAGCTAGAGGAAAAGTCAGGGGATCACCAAAGTCAGCAAAACACATTTTCTGCGAACCATGAATGTCTGTTTAATATTTCATGGAAATCCATTCAGTGAAGTCAGTCTCTCCTGGTGCGCATTGTTGGACTGCAGTAGTGTTCTTAACTTCAGTCAAGAAGTTGTGACTCATCTCCATCCAGTCCAAAAAAAAGTGATGGTCCATATTTTGACTAAAACTAAACTACATTAATGCAGTTCTCACCTCTCTTCCCTGGCTTCCAATGAGCTTCAGAAGTCCCGAGGTTAAGCCCCTACATTTATTTTTGAATCGCTGTCCCCCTGTACCAGCGTGATATCTCTTAAGACATGTCATGAAAAGTTGCTGTCTGACTGAGGACGAGACTAAAATCAAAAGTGGAAACGGATATTTGCTACCTGTGATCTCAAACTTTACAACAATCTTGAACTCCACTTTAATTTTAGATTTTAGCTGTTAATGTGTTTTTGCTATTTTGTTGTTTGTTATTATTTCAAGTTTTTTTTTATTGTGTAGCATGTTATAACCCTGGTATTAAGAATGGCCACATTTACCACCATCTCTCACTGTCAGTCTCACTGACTGTCCCGTTCTCTCTCTTTCAGATAATGTCCCGTCACCTGCCACCCCTGTGACAGCCTTTTACCACGGCTGCATGGACATCACTATCAGTGGCCAGCAGCTGGATTTTGACAAGGCTGTCAGCAAACACAACAGCATTAAGTCCCATTCCTGTCCTCCTGTGTCTGCCGCTGAGAGTCACCCAGATGCACCACACCCACACAGAAAGTGACCTCAATTTACAACCGGATCACATTTAAAAAAAGCCCTCACATTAGGCAGCATCCCACAGCGGCCATTTCTTAGGATATTTTGGAAAGAGAGATATAGAAGAGGAGAGGAGATGGGAGGGAGGGAGGGGACGAGAAAGAAGTGACAAGAAGAGGAGATAGAGGTAGATGGTTATAGTCATTTTTGTCGACTTTCTCTGACGGGTTTATTTTAAGCTTTGTCGTACGGTTTTCATCCACACAGTATTATTGTTCCTGTCCTGGGAGCATTTTGTTTTTTGGGTTTTTTCCAACGAAAGCTGGCTTGCCAGTGAGCGAGTCGGAAGCTGGATGATGTAGTTGTAGCAGTTGGTTGCAATGAATTAAATGCTTTCCAGGAAACGTTTGAAAAGAGCTGAGCTCTGTAGCACGCATACCATGTTTCGAGATGGTTATGTTTGTGTAGAAAAATAAACAAAAGGTCACTGTTTCCCAGGCTTTGAGATCACCTGTATCTTTGTCCCTGTTGCTGAATCTACTGTCTCTAAAGTCTCTTCAATTCCGGTCTCGTGGAGGCAGACGTCTGGAGACGACTAGCTGAAATTGTGGTTGTTGGTTGTGGCGGGAAAGCTGAGCCTCCAGGCTTTTGCTTTAATTCTGTTGCATTTTCTTGTTTGAATCACCATCCTTTATTGGAGCCCTGCCTTCCTAAGGTGTTGCATTGGTTTAGTAACATTTAGAAACATGACTTAGAATTTTATTGTTCCCACAATGGTTGTCGCCACACCTCTCATCATAGCTGGTCTTGCAAGATTAACTTCTGTTCTTCTGTTTCTGTCCTCATCGTCAGGGTTCTCCCGGTTGTTCTATGAGCAGAACTCACCTTGTATATAAAACAAGCCAGCTTTAATATATAACTTAAATGTAGTTGTCCAGTGTTTGTTTTATGTTTGTTTTAATAAAATTGGTCAAAGCAACCTTTGCATTTATTTGCCATAGCCAGAGACAAGGCCACACAGGAAATTTCTTCTTAGAGGTATTCAACATTAGTTTCTGGCAGTCTTTGAATATGAAGGTTTGGGAAAGGATAATGCTGCAACATAACAAACAACATACGAGTCCACAAGGTCCGTTTCTCATTCAGTGACAGTGTTGTAGCTGAAGGCAATAGTTTGATCAGAATGACGTGACAATTCATTTAGCGTCAGGTATATCTTCAGCACAATAGTATCCAAAGCACATTTCCTGATTCTTTCCTGTGGACTTCTTTCCAGCACTGCTTGTGTCCTAAGCCCTTGGTGACACAACAAACTTGTAAAGCAGTTATTTATAAAACACATTGACCCAGGTGTGTTCCCCTTGAACATCAAGTGATTTCTCCTTCATTTAGAGGTTTCTGTAGGGACGGATGGGTGCATGGCACTGCACTGTCATGCTCCATTCTGCCACCATCAGTCCACTTTAAACTAGGTTGTCAAAATCACATTTTCGCAAAATCATATTTTCGCATATATAATTTTAGCATATACTGCACATAATAGTAAAACTTTTTATTGTCAGCATCATCACACCCATGCATTTTTGGGACATGTCCGTGATACTTTGATTTGTTCGTAATATCCCTCAATTTAGTGAATCAATCAGTCAATAAATCAATCAATTTTAGACTTTGGTTCCATATTTAAAACGATAACAGACATCAGTATAGCTTGCAAAGTATTAGTATTTTTTGTAATTTGTTGTAAAACAATGTTTTTTACTGTTTAACATTTACAGTAACATTAAAACATCATTTTAAAGAATTTTAATTCTGCAACCTTTCAGGCGTCTCTCTCATTATCAATACCAATTGGTATTGATAATGAGAGATTTGATTTTTCACTGGGTGATGAGGAGCACTTGAACAAAACAATCAAATGCATTTGTATCGTGACCCTGTGTGTAATGAAACAGAATAGTTCAACATGTGACACACTATGGCCTAATGGCCTAGATACAGAAATAAGAATTCAGAGGAAAAACAAGTCAAACACAGAGGGCAAAGAGGACTGAAGTGGGCTGGACTTCAGAGAAACGAGACAATGAAAACAGATACTGGCACTTAAAACAGATCTTAAGTCGCACAAGATTCACTGAAAACAAAACAGAAAGAAAAACTACTTGGGTCTAAAATAAACTGTACTGCCTGCTCTGATTCCACCACTATGTCACGGTTCAGCCCCTGGGTGCTTTTATTTTGAAGTTCTGTCTTGTGTTCCCGCCTCCCGTCTCAGCCCTCAGTGTTTTCACCTGTGTTTGTGCTCACCTATTTCTGATCCCCTCGTCAGTCCCTTCCCCATTTGTACCTGTCCTTTTCAGTTGGTCCTCGTCGGCTCATTGTTCATGTTGTATGTTGCTGCTTGTCAGTGTCGTGTGGTCTGTGTCTAGTGTTGCCTGCCTGATTCCCTGCCTACCAGCTTCCCCGCCAGCCTGCTACCTGCCCGCCTGTCCACCTACCTGCCTCCCTTCCTGCCTTTTTCCCCAATAAAACCACCTTGTTAAAACCTTCCTCCCGCTGTCTGCACTTGGGTCCTTCCCTCACCATCCTACACTCGTGACACACTACAGTCGGGGAAGAAGCTCTCAGATCCTTTACTTAAGTTAAAGTAGTAATAAAAGTAGAAATATACATTATCCATTATGCAGAATGGCCCCTTGCAGAGAGTTATATCATTATGTGTATTGTTAGATTAGTATTATTGATACATTAATGTGTAAACAGCATTTTAATGTTGAATTTACAACTTTATATAGTGAGTGTAGGACTGGTATATTACTCTAAAATGTATTGGAGTAGAATTCTAAATAAGTCAGTGGTGGAAAGTAACAAAGTACATCAAGTACTAAGTACAATTTTGAGGTGGTTGTATTTTACTTGCATCTATCTGTTTTCTGCTACTTTATACTTCTACTCCACTACAAGTATACATTGCACATTTTACTCCACTACAATACTTCTGTACTTTTACTTAAGTAAGACTTAAAATGCAAGACTTTTACTTGTAATGGTATTTTTGTAGTGTGGAGTTGTTGAGCAAAGGATCTGAATACTCAAAATGGAAATACAAGTGCTTCAAAACTGTACTTAAGTACAGTACTTGAGTAAAAGTTACTTTTAACCACTGCACCACTATACCCAGTGGTGAAAGTATTCAGATACTTTACTTAAGTAAAAGTATCAATACCACACTGTGAAAATACTCCACAAGTAAAAGTTCTGCCTTCAAAACCTTACTTATTATTATCTGCAAATTTACTTAAAATATCAAAAGTAAAAGTACTCCTTATGCAGAAAAATGGTCCCTGTCAGTGTTCTACTATTAAATGTGATGTTTTTATAGTATTACTGCTGCATTAATGTGTATGTTGCATGTTACCACTGTAGTTTTAGGTCGTGCTAATTTTAACTACTTTATATACTGTTGGGTAGTTTAATCTACAGCAATGCATTTTATTCTATAAGATCATCATATGTTTGTAGCAGTGTCTCTAAAAAGTCCACTTTTCATGCTGAAAACAGCCCTGGTTTCAGCTTTGTGACAATCCATTTTCAAGCTACTCCAAGATTTTTTGTTTGTTTGTTTATTTAGTTTATTATTTAAGAAGTAGGATAACTCTCTCAAACCATAAATACACACATAATGCTTCAGTTTATCAGAAAAATTCTAATTAAAAATCACCAAATTTGCATTTACATGGTTTTCACTGGACAGGAAGGGTATGAAAAATTGTAATCTGAAAAGTGATTTAGAACAGAAGCTGTCAGACAAATGTAGTGGAGTAAAAAGTACAATATTTGCCTCTGAAATGTAGTGGAGTAGAAGTATAAAGTAAAATACAAGTAAATGTAATTGAGTTAATGTACTTCCACCACTGACTGGAAGCACTGCAGCTACAGCAAACTGTATTAAAGCATTAAGTAGCCTATTAGTGAGCTTTAATTTTTATTTTATTTTTTACTTCACCAGAATGATAATGGGTGCACACACACAAACGCAGATGAAAGGATGGGAGGGAGGGATGAGGGAGAGGTAGGCTACTAGAGGGCTGCATCGTTATAAACTCCTGACTGCACTCTTCAGAGCTACTCGCCCTCCTGAAGCAGCAGAGGCGTGCAGTATTTCTCCGCAGAGAGTGGGGAGTCAGTCCGACCGGAGAGAGGGCTCAACACAAGAGAGGAGGGTCAGAAAATAAAGTAACGTTACAGACCGCAATGGGGATAAGCTGAACCGCAGAGAAAAGAGGACGGCCACTTCATTTGTTCGCTGTATTATGAACGATAAGCGGGAGAAACACACGACAGTTTAGCTTGCGACGCTCTGCGCGGCAGTTATTTCACATCAAAAACGTCAACGGCCAACGGTCGGAACTACCTGAATACCTGCAGTGTTTCGCACTAACGTTAGCCTCGGCTCGGTGCAAACAGCATTGACATTGAGAGACGGAGAGATTGAGAGGCAGAGAGGGGGGTAAAGAGACTGCAAGACGGGACAGGAGAAAGTTTCTCAAGCCTTGCGCAGACACAGCGGTTAAACAATGCGGCTGACCCCGACAAAGTCCCTTCCATTGGCAGCCCTGCTAATCCTCCTGGTTGTCCGCTGGTCCGACAGCAGTAAGTAAACAATTACATGCTAGGTGGCTAGCTAGCTCGCTAAGTCCCTTTTGACATTTGTGTTGTGGCTGATGATTATTAACGTCATTATTAGCGGTGATTTAACAGTAGATGTTTCGCAACCTGTCTTACATGTTTTCGTTTTTGGGAGCCAAAATATTGCTTAACTCTAGAGTTGTTTGACCTTCTCCTGTAGGTTAATAATGTATTCTGGGGATATATGTATTTTTTTAGTTTCATTGTCTCCCCACGAGGCGAACCAGTTTCTGAGCAGACACAGGAGAGCAAATCAAGTTTTCGAGGAGACAAAGCAAGGACACTTGGAGAGGGAGTGTGTGGAGGAAAAGTGCACCAAAGAGGAGGCCAGAGAGGTGTTTGAAAACGACCCGGAGACTGTGAGTATTTTATATATTATGCCACCAAACCACCACTAAAGTTGTGGTTTTCAGTCAAGGTTGCATCCCCCCCAACACAACCACAACACCACACCTTCTTCTGGCTTCTTCTCCATTGAGGTACTGCAGTATTCAGTAAAAACTTAGAGAAGTCAACACTGTTACCAGTTGAAATCATATTGTGTAATGGACCCAAAACCAGTTTTTGCCAACCAGTATTTATCAGAAAACAAAAAGCTGCAAGGTCGGTTGTATACATCATGTTCATATTAACTGCAAATTCATGACGGTAATGTAAAACTACACCAATGATTCATGGTCTGGGCTGCTGGTGTTCATGCTCCAATAAGTCCAGAGTGCTGATTACTGTCAGCGTGCATAATAATCCCATGTCAAAGACTTGGCATGTTTTGTTCTCTTTGTTGTTTGTTTCTGTGACAGACACTGAGTCAGCGTGACTTAGCTTTAGTTTATGAAATACAGTTTCAGTGAAGACACTGCTATTTCTACATTCATACTTATGTGGACCCAAAAACACACACAGTCACTTGTGTGTCTTATTTTTGGCTTAAATATATTCCATTCGCTAAAATCTGGCCCTGTCTACTGGAGATCTGCTTGGCTTAGGTTCCTGCCAAATATGGGAAACACCTTGATGTCTTTTCTCCATCTCTCTTCTCACCATCTGTATCGCTGTAATGTCTGCACATGACTACTCTTACATATCCCTTACACACAAATGCATGTGAATGATGCAAACAAACTCGACTGATTCTGATTGGTCTCTTTGGGAGCTGATTGTTTTCTGTTAGAGAATGAACATGGGGTGGGAAATGTGTTTCATTCAACAAAGGAATGCACATTTCCTCACTAATCTGTGCACATGATCCCACTCTCTTTTTCTATTTGATGTTTACCAACAAACAAAACTCATCACTGTGTGTGCTGAGGAATATTTACTGCAGATTAGTTTCCATTCTGCATTCAGAA
The DNA here is from genome assembly GCA_002120245.1 of Maccullochella peelii. Lineage (NCBI taxonomy): Eukaryota > Metazoa > Chordata > Actinopteri > Centrarchiformes > Percichthyidae > Maccullochella > Maccullochella peelii. The sequence goes on from LKNJ01000597.1 coordinate 85,657, forward strand.
ATGCGCAGATTAGCCTTCCCATACATGTGAATACATAAGCCTATTGAATATGCCAACAAGCCCAAGAGATATAAATAACGTAATGTGTCAGAAAACCTGGAACATGGGCTCTCGGGTGGCGAAGAGTGTATTCATTCATTGGCTGAGAGAGCAGACTTTTAAGTCTTTTACCAGACATCTGTGCACGGTGTGTTGCACGTGTCGGCGTGTGTGAATGTTACTCGGTAAGATAAGTTATAGCGTGGACCATTTATAGTGCAGACATTCTTGCCCAAACCCCTCTTAAAATGTTAGCTGCTAAGATATATCAGCAACAAGTATATCCTGACATTGTTGAATTTTTTGCATGTTGTCAGTTTAACTGCTTGATCTGTAAGAGATTCAGATGTTATAACTGTATGTGTTTGTTAGCATTGCGCTGGTGATGCTGTGGTCTTTAACGGTCCCTCTTAATCTTGAAGTTTTGCCGTTGTAGCGGAGAGGGAGTGAGTGAGGCAATCAATAACTCAGATTACTTGCAAGATTAGTCAAGTGGAGAAACATGGAGGCTGAGGGAAGATTAAAGCAAAGTTGAGATGGGTTCAGAGGAAAAGGTGAAGTCAGGTGATGTTCTTTCCAGTTGAGTTTGAATCAGCTGGATGCACATACCTGGCAGAAAAGCGTTTGTGTGCCTGTAGTTTTCTACCATGTCGTGCCACAAAGCTGCAGTCTCATTCATAGCTGCATTATTCATTCGGAAAGTGCCCATCTCTGACTCTGCATTTTCTTCTGCTGCAGCTTTCTGGCTCTGCAGAGAGAGGGATAGTCGACTGTTCCTGGATACTCGTGATTATCCTTGGCAACACACGCGATCACACCAAGTTTCTGCTCTCTCACTTGTTAGGTGACCTTTCAAGAGGGACAGAGCCGATTTAAAAGAAGAAAAGTGTAATAGCCTCAAACTAGTTCTGGGTCTAACCAAATGTGGCTGACCTTTGAAAATCGGTTGTCATAATCAGGCTTTACGTTGTGTAATATGTTCCTAGCTTTAGCAGGCTTTTGTCTGGTTCTTACAAGAGACTTTTTTCACCTCATTCTGCTGTATCTGGCTCCTACTGCAGCAGTAGCTCTCTAAAGTCTTTCCATTGGTAGATCTCGCCAAATTCTGACCTACATGTGGAGGAGTACTGCAGCCAGGATGCTACTACTATCAGGAATGCAGAGAATTCTCAGGAAGCCTTTGGCAAAGGGCCGCACCCATTAGAGAGAACACACACACACAGATTACAGAGTAATCATATTGTAATCTCTATCTGGATACTCCACACACACATACACACACACACACACACACACACACACACACACACACACACACACACACACACACACACAGACAAATGTCTTAGTCAAAAGTAATTATTGTTTGAGTTGCTTTTCACTCCCATGAGTATGACGTATGAAACGAAACCAAATCCTGGATTATGTCAAGTATTAACGGATCCCCCCTACTAATTGAAAGCATTTATTTAGATTATCTTGTTCAGTTTTTAGATTTTTGTTTATACGCCTATGTAACTTTATCCCTCTCTCTGCCCAACTCTCCCCCCTGATTTAGGACTACTTCTATCCCAAGTATTTAGGTAAGTTATCATCCTGACTAAAACTCCTCATCTCTACTCATAACAGCCAGCTTGACTGATTACATGTTTGTAATTTTTTTGTTTCTGTCTAGCTTGTATGGAGAAGTTTGGAGATGCTGAAAAGAAGAAACAGGATCTGGTTACATGTGTACACAGTAAGTTTTATGCCCTCTTATCTGTCTACCGACTTCATTTTAGAGCTTGATGGCAGAACTGTGGACAAGTTGATAGATACCTGAACCCCCCCTTCTCATTTTTTTTTTTCACAAACTGTCTTTTTCTCACCCTTCCTCACTGTCTTTCTTTTCACTGTGTAAGTATTATTACATCCAGAGAGAGGCACCTAGATTGTAGTGTGGGGTTGGGCTGCACTGCAGTATCACTGAGCTCTGCATCACACTCAGGCGATACACTCTCTCTAAGTAGAAAAGGAAAAAAAGATGATGAAAAGGTGATGAACTTTCTTTGGCAACTCCAGGTCAGTTTTTGCAGCGTGACTCACCTAACTGATTCTGTGACTTTGAAGTAGCCCAAGTGTGCTATATGTGCGTGAGCTCAGGTATCTATGAGTAACATTGCAGCACTTTGCTACGGTGATGCTGCACATTGGTGAATGAGTGACACACCCCTTTAGACGTCACACACTCGCTCACTCACTCTCTGGGTGACTGCACCAGCCCCTTCCTCAACGGAGGAGTGATGTGAAATCAAAGTCTGACGTGAGTGGAGCACAGGATTTCTGCTGCATCAGGATAGAAGAGACACTGGACCAACCCGGCTTTACTGCTATTGGCTGAGGAACCTCGGGG